>CM039615.1:21914684-22024854 GCA_022457205.1 Saccharum spontaneum | reverse complement strand
ATCTTTTGGAGTTTGGTTGTGTATGCGATACCCGAACGCATAAAAGTCCAGTGTATGTATGCTGGCAACGTGGTTGTATGGAACGTGATGTTGCATTGAAGTAACTGATTGGTGCTGTTGTTTAATTGGAATGAAATTATTGCGCCTCTGTTTTCTTGTATGACTTGTTCTCTCCAATGAATTCAGTATGGCATAATTGTTCATTCGGACATCATTTACAACCTCACTCAATGGTGCTTGTTACTGAAATATGCAGATGGCCAACACTCGTCGTGCTACGTATGAAGCCGCTGAGACTGGTGGCAATGGTGCAGGAGCTGGTGGAAGTGGTGCCAACAATGTCAACCACCAAGAACCACGTCCAGAACCACATTTGCCCCCTCCTCCGCCGCTTACCGCAGAAATGTTCTTCACACAGTTCTTGGAAGTCAGCGCAGTACTGAACAATCACAGAGGAATATGGAAGACTTTCTGCGTACCATCGCGGAAAATGTTCAAAGGGGAATTAACCAAGGTGGTGGCCATGGAGTGAACCAGTACAGCAGTTTCAAGGATTTCATGGATACGAGGCCACCTATTTTCAAAGAAGCAGCAGAGCCGCTTGATGCCGAGGAATGGATTAACACTATGGAAGATAAGTTCCGTGTGTTAAGGATGACAGAAGTTCTGAAAGTAGAGTATGCTGCGCATCAGTTACAGGGACCAGCCGGAATGTGGTGAAGCATCACCGCAGTACTTTTCCTCCTAATACCCAGATCTCTTGGAGGGATTTTACTGAAGCTTTTAAGGGAGTTTATATTCCCCCAGGGTTGGTTGAGATGAAGCTTGGAGAGTTCTTAGCCTTGAATCAGGGTACCAAGACAGTGACACAGTATCTGCATGCCTTTAATAATTTGTGCCGCTATGCTCCAGACATGGTTGACACAGATGCAAAGAAGATTGCTAGTTTCAAGAGAGGGTTGAGTCCGAAGATGATGAAGCATGTGGGTACCAATACCCGCAACAGATTCAACGACTTTATCAGTGACTGTTTGAAGCAAGAGAAGAACAATAATGCTTACACCGCATCCAAGAACCGCAAGAGGGTGTTCGAGTCAGGATCATCCCAGTCCAGAGTTGTCCCTGCTAACCGTCCATCTTATCGTCCGTCCGCACCTGGTGCGAGGTTCAGGCCGCCGCAGCATAAAACTCAGAACTACAAAGGGCCACAGAAACCGTACAAGATGGCAGTGCCACCAACAAAGACCAACGCTGCTGCAGAACAGAGCAACTCCAAGGGAGCAATAGGGTCTGCTGGTACAGTGAAAGGGCCCTGCTACAACTGTGGTCAGCCAGGCCACTTTTCCAAGTTCTGCCCTTATCCGCCTAAAAAGAAGCAACAGACTTATAATGCCCGTGTGCACCACACCGCCATTGATGAAGTTCCTGAGGGAGAGCCTGTAACTGCCGGTAAGTTTCTTGTGAACCATCACCCTGCAGTTGTTCTTTTTGATTCTGGATCTTCGCATTCTTTTATGAGTCAAGCATTTGCACGGAAGCATGAACAACTATGCACAGAATTGAGTTATGGTTATCGCATAAGTTCAGCAGGAGCTGATGTGTTAACCAATAAGATGGTTAGAGGGGCAACCCTTGAGTTAGGTAGTCGGAAGTTCAGAGTGAACCTGGTAGTTATGCCTGGGCTAGTTTTGGATGTAATAATAGGAATGAACTAGATGAAAGACTGGGAAGCAGTCATAGATACAAGCAGTCGGATGCTTACCCTTAAAGATCCCCAGGCAGAGGGTACTTTTCAGGTGCCATTGCCTAAAAGAACAGATCTTGTGAGTGTGAACTGTGCCATGGAAGTTACTCCTATCCATCAGATCCCAGTAGTATGTGAGTTTCCGGATGTGTTCCCAGACGAATTGCCTGGCCTTCCTCCAGATAGAGATGTTGAATTCGGAATCGAGTTGATCCCCGGGACGGCTCCAATTTCTAGGAGACCTTATCGGATGCCTCCGGATGAGTTAGCTGAGTTGAAGAAACAGTTGGAAGAGTTGTTAAAGAAGGGGTTTATTCGCCCAAGTAAGTCTGAATGGGGATGTCCTGCCTTGTTTGTAAAGAAGAAGAAAGAGGGTACTCTCAGGATGTGTGTGGATTACCGACCTCTTAACGCTGTAACCATCAAGAATAAATATCCACTGCCTCATATTGATGTTCTGTTTGATCAGTTAGCTAAAGCCAGAGTGTTCTCCAAGATAGATTTAAGGTCAGGGTATCATCAGATAAAGATTAGACCTCAAGATGTTCCGAAAACCGCCTTTTCTACCAGATACGGGTTGTACGAGTATCTTGTTATGTCATTTGGACTGACAAATGCTCCTGCATATTTTATGTATCTGATGAATACGGTTTTCATGCCAGAGTTGGATAAGTTTGTAGTTGTCTTCATTGATGACATTCTAGTATACTCTGAAAACGAGAAAGAGCATGAAGAACACCTGAGAATTGTCTTGACCAGGTTGAGGAATCATAAGCTATATGCTAAGTTCAGCAAATGTGAATTTTGGTTGAAGAAAGTCCCTTTCCTCGGCCATATTCTATCTGAGAATGGAGTTTCTGTAGATCCGAGCAAAGTGCAGGAGGTTATGGATTGGAAGACTCCAGCCACAGTGTCAGAAGTCAGGAGTTTCCTAGGCTTAGCTGGTTACTATCGCCGCTTTATCCCAGACTTCTCGAAGATTGCCAAGCCTATGACAAGTCTGTTACAGAAAGATCACAAGTTTGCGTGGACAGAGGAGTGTGAGACAGCTTTCCATACCTTGCGGAAACTGTTGACCACTGCTCCAGTTCTTGCACAACCCGATATCGAGAAACCTTTTGATGTGTTCTGTGACGCATCAAAAACAGGACTAGGGTGTGTGCTAATGCAAGAAGGAAGAGTCATTGCTTATGCCTCCCGACAGTTGAGAAAACATGAAATCAATTACCCGACACATGATCTTGAGCTTGCCGCTGTAGTGCATGCCTTAAAGATTTGGAGACACTATCTACTGGGTAACGTGTGCAACATTTTCACCGATCATAAGAGTCTCAAGTACATTTTCACCCAACCAGAATTGAACATGAGACAGCGGAGATGGTTAGAGTTGATCAAAGACTACAACTTGAATGTACAGTATCACCCCGGGAAAGCCAATGTGGTAGCTGATGCGTTAAGCAGAAAGTCACATTGTCTGAATATGCAACCCTTGCTTGAAGATGGTTTCGATCTAATGCACCCTGCCGTGCTACAAAGTATTCAGATCAGTTGTTCCTTGGAGAGTAAGATTATAGAAGGTCAGAAAGCAGACAAGGGGATATTCCACATCAAAAAGAAGATTCAAGAAGAACCCTCGAAACACTTCCGGGTAGATGAGCAGGATGTGTTGTGGTTCGACAACCGTCTTGTTGTTCCAAAGGATAGAGAGCTTAAGAATAAAATTATGGATGAAGCTCATCTCTCTAAGTTGTCTATTCATCCTGGCAGCAGTAAAATGTATCAAGAACTAAGACCTCGTTATTGGTGGACCAAGATGAAGAAGGAAATTGCAGCGTATGTAGCCAGATGTGACACGTGTTGTAGAGTAAAAGCAATTCACATGAAGCCTGCCGGAATGTTACAACCTTTGTCAGTACCAAGTTGGAAGTGGGATGACATTAGTATGGATTTTATCACAGGTTTACCCACTACTCAAAAAGGTCACGATTCCATTTGGGTAATTGTGGATCGTCTTACTAAGACAGCTCACTTTTTGCCTGTCAAAACGGAATATAGACCACCTCAATATGCTGAGAAGTATATTGCAGAGATTGTGAGGTTGCATGGCATACCAAAGACTATAGTGTCTGACAGAGGGTCACAGTTCACTGCTCACTTTTGGGAGCATTTGCATAAAGGTTTGGGGACTAGTCTGATTCGTAGCACTGCCTATCATCCTCAAACAGATGGTCAGACTGAGAGAGTTAATGCTGTTCTAGAAGATATGTTAAGAGCTTGTGTGTTGTCTTCCAGAGGTTCATGGGAGTCATGGTTACCATTAGCAGAGTTCTCATACAATAACAGCTATCAAGAGAGTATCAAGATGGCACCTTTTGAGGCTTTGTATGGTCGAAAGTGTAGAACACCGTTAAACTGGATCGAGCCCGGAGAAAGAAGGTATTATGGTATTGACTTCGTAGAAGAAGCCGAAAAGAAAGTTCATATCATCCAGCAGAATATGAGAGCAGCCCAGTCACGTCAGAAGAGTTATGCAGATAAGAGAAGGAGACCGCTTGTGTTCGAAGTTGGCGACTATGTCTATCTAAAAGTTACGCCAATGAAAAAGAAAAGGTTTGGTGTGCGCAGAAAGCTGGCCGCCAGATTTGTGGGACCTTACAAAATCCTGGAACGGAAGGGTCCTGTGGCTTACAAATTGGAATTACCAGAGTCAATGGGTGCTATATTCCCAGTTTTTCATGTATCACATCTCAAGAAATGTTTGCGCGTTCCAGAGGAACAGATTGAACCTCGAGGCATAAAACTGAAGTCAGATCTGGTGTATCGTGAGCAGCCAGTTCGAGTTTTGGATACCAAGGAAAGGGCTACTCGAAACAGTGTGGTGAAAACATATAAGATACAATGGAGTCATCACGATGAAGGGGATGCATCTTGGGAAACGGGTGAATACTTAAAGAATGCTTATGAAGATTTTTATAATAAATGGTTCGTAACCCAAATCTCGGGACGAGATTTTTATAAGGGGGGAGGGCTGTAACACCCCGGTGTTATGTAATACATCTTTGCATGTCAATCATATTGCATTTCATTCATATCATTATAATCCTGTATGATAATGGTATAACTCGAGTAAAATGAAAGCTTAAACATGCTACATTTCACGAATTAAAATAATATGATAATCACATTATATCAAAATCCTTGCAACCATAATTCTTATATCACTTGGAACCCTAGTTCAAATTTTGGAGCTCAAATTTGGTCAAAAACTTGTTCAAAAGCAATTATGAAAAATATTCAAAAGTATTCCCTAATTTAGCTTTTATTTTGCTATTTAAAAACTATTAGGAATTTTGAAATGGCCCCTTAATCAAAGTTGTAGAGAATTTAATTTTGAGCAACTTTTATTTTTGGGCCAAGTTTATAAGATGTCTTCTTCTTGTTCAAAATGTGGCTTGAAGTTTGAAATACATTTGAAATTGAATTTGGAAAATCGAAAAAATGGAATTTTGTCTTAGCAGGCCGCGTCCTCGCTTCCCGGCCCGCTCGCGAAGCCGCCCGGCCCAGCCAGCCTCGCGCGCGCCCGCGCGACGCAGTCGGCCCGGCCCGCGATCCCGGCCTCCTTCCTCCTCCCGCGCGCGCCCGCGCAACGCTGGCCGCCGCGGCAGAACGCGCTCGCCGCGTGTCGGCCATGCGCTGCCGCCGCTCGCCGCGCGTCGTCCTCGCCCTGCTCTCCCGCCAGCGCGAGCGCACTCAAAACGACCGCCCGAGCCTCCTCACTCCCTCACTTCCCCTCCCTCACCCGCCAGCCACCCCTCCTCTCTCCACCGCGCGGGCGGACGGCTCGCCGCCGCGAGCTCTGGTTTTCGCCTCCCCGTTCCGGCATCGTCAGGCCACCATCACCAAATTCACCTCGCACCGAGCTCCACCCCGTTCTTCCCTCCTCCGAACAAGCTTCTCCGCCCCCTCGCCGCCTGCGGTAGGGCTCCTTTCTTCCTCGCCTCGCCGCGCCACCGCCACGGTGCCGACGAGCCGCACCTCTCCACCGTCTCAACCGCCACCTCTGTGCTATCCCGCCCTGACGTCTCGTGTTGGCCACTTCTTGGCGATTCGATTGCGCGCCTTGGTGGGTCGTTGGCTGGCCGGAACCGGCCGATTGGCCGTGACCGCCGCCGCGACGTCGTCGTCGGGAGCGCCGGCGACTCGCTCGGCTCTCTTCCCCCCCTTCCTCGCTCGGTGGGCTGAGCCGTGCCAGCGGGCCGAGCCCGAGCAGGCCGGCTCGGTTTCCTCCCCCGCGCGAGCGAGACGGGCCGCGGCCGCCGTGGGCCGATCTTTTTCCTCGGGCCGGCCCAGCGACGTTTAATAAACCCATTTCATTTCTCTTTTTATCATTTTTGATGAAAAACAATTGGGAAAATGATTTCTTGGTCATTTTAGCTCCAAAAATTGTGAAATAAATTTTTATATACTCATTTGAATCAGATCTACAATATAAAAATGTTGCATGTCAATATTTCATTACTTTTCTGTAGTGTTTTAATTAATCTTTGAAATTGGTGTTTTCTTGAAAAATTGATAAGAAAATTTAGAAAAGTCAGAAAATTATGATTCCAAATTTATTAATCTTTTTGTGACATGTACTTTCTAGGGAAATTTTATAGCTTGGGTGTTCTGTATAAAAATTTGTAGTTGTAGTTCAAATGCTTTCTATTACCAATATTTGTTATTTTTGTTATTTAAATAAATTTGAATAAAACATGCAAGTGATAATTTTTCTATAGTGTTTGTTTAGGTAGTAGATAGTAGAAAAATTCCTAAATCTGTTGTTTGATACTTTTCAAAATGTAAAGTAGTTTAAATGTCTATTTTAGGCCTTAGTTTGTTATTTTTGCATAGTAAGTTCTAAATATCCAAATGCAGTAAAAACTTTGTGTCATGCTAGTTTTGATAGTAGTAATCCACTGTAATTTTCTAAGATTTTTCTGAGCTACTAAAATATGTGTTGCTGTTCAAATGTAGGGCTAATTAGGGTTTCCATTCTATTCTTTAATACAAAGATGATTAGTAATGTAATACTTTGGTGTATCTTTGAAGCACCTTGTTAGTCAAGTACTCTTGCATGGTAGAGAATAGTAGTGGTAGTTTTCGAGTACATGTTCTTGGATGATGTAGACTACCTTGTAGAAGAGTCATAAGTTCCACATGATCTGATAATGTAACATATTCACTTCATCGCTTGCATTCCGCATCTTCATCATCTCATGTCACTTCTGCATTGCACCATGCATGTTGCACTCATACTTCTGCATCATACAGGATCGCAGGAGGTGGTTCCGACAGTAGTTCCCGAGGACGCAGAGGAGCAGCCCGAGGAGCCGGAGCCAGCAGAAGCCGAAGAGGAGTCCGGTGAAGAGCTTCCGGAGTGCCCCGACCATCGTCCCAGTACCTTCGAGCGAGGCAAGCCCCGGAGCATTTCTCCCTCGGTTTGCAAAGAATTATTTATTAATTTCACTTAATCTGATGCATTAAGTTTAGGAGTTGTTTGCAAACGTTGCTGCATTATACCTTGTTTCACTTTGTTTTTACCCGATCCTTGTCACCCTGGTGTCCACGGTCAATACTTGCTTAGTTTGCTTAGACCGGTAGAAGTCGGGTGATTGCCTGTCATCCGCGAGCTATAGGGGATTACCTGGTTGAATGTGAAAGAAATGTCACGTGAGAATAACTAAGTGTGGAATTGAATGTGAGACCGGGCGGAAGCTTGCAGGGTTCTGGACTGTAGTGTCTTCCGTCTGTGTCGATTAAGGACCGTCCGATGTCGGGCCTCGGGTCATGTTGAACGCATGCCTCACATTTAGCTGGCCGAATAAAGTACCTTTCGACCGCGAAGCCGGGAGATTATTCGGGCCGAGTGGATTGCCCGCAACGCACTGTACCGGAGCAGTAGTGGCAGGAAACGGGGGCGCGATGATAAGGCCAAAGAGCAGTCGGGCGGCCCCCGGGTACATGTGGTTCCTGGCAAGCTCGCGACTTTACCTGGATGGTTGACTCGGTGACCAATACCTCACTTTAGCGGGTGAGTGAGGTTTGTGTGAGGAATAAATTACCAGCTGGTCAATAATCGATTCGAATCGCCATCGTTCACTGGATAGTGAACACTTGACTTGAGTTACTTCATCGTAGTAATACTGATGAAACACTTGGATAGTTATGAGGAAATGACATGGTAACTATTGTTAATGATCAATGGTAATCCTTGCTTGCTTAATTACATGGTACTTTAGCATAAGGTGCAAACATAGTTGACAGGTGAATAAAGATTTAAAAGATGACATGCTTAGTAAATGCTTTGATAAGCTAAAAATGCTTTTCTTGCAAATGAGTCAGCTACCCCACCAAAAAGCCTATCATGATCCTTGGAGTCTTTTTGTTTTGGTTCTGTCGGGTAAGTCTAGCTGAGTACCTTCTCGTACTCAGGGCTTTGTTCCCACTTGTTGCAGATGGACAGATGTACTATGGTTATTGTATCAACTGTCTCTACCCTGCGATGGGCGAAGCTTAGGACCATGGGCAATGGTCACTCACTACTCCTCGCCTGATGCTTTTGTGGGAGATGATCGCGAGCTGGCACTTTATTTTGGAAAGTTGTGCGTGTGTGTGTGTGTGCTTTGAACTAATGCTTCCGCTACTTTATTTGAAACTGGTTTGTAATAACTATGTTTGAACTCCGATGTATTTTGTGTCGCAAACTACTGTGTAACTTATGAAGGTAATCGCTGAACTTATTACGATCTTGGCTGTGATGTGAAATGGTTTGAAATCCGTCGAGATTTCACGGACTACCGGGTTATACGGGCTTAAGTTTGGTAAATTGTCCGTCCGTTGGATGATTTTCTTACTTAATCTCGTATAATTGGGCGGTTCTGTTACAAAAACCCAACCCTAATGTAGGTGGCGACTACTTATTATATAGCCTAAGAGATGCCCAAGGACCCCTATTCACGTCCCTGGGAAGTGCCAACACGTTACAAGGCCCAAACGGCCCAAAAGACGGCGACACAACGCCCTGACAGATTCTGGACGGTGACTTGTTTCGACGATTCCTGTTGATTCCGAATATCTTTTGATGTGGGACCACTTGGGTTGGCTTCCTTATCAAATAAGCTTTCCATCCATATATGGATCATTGAAAACGGAGTCCGGATGCGTCCTGGGTGACCAGTTTAATGCAAACTGGTCCTGGATTCTGAGGTGGACTCGAACTTGATTTGGTTTGGTTCTCCATCTTTATCCGGGCGCCCTCGCTGGTCCTCCACGCCTCCAAGCCCTCCTCCATGTGTCTCCTGGACCTCTCCTTCATACCTAAGCACAATATAATCATTAGGTAGCAATCTATTCTCAGAATCATATAAAGAGTTACTTAGGAACGAGCTCACCTCTAAATTTAATTGACGCGCGCGAGCTCTAGTGATTGGACCTTGAATGTCCAACAGTGGATCATTGTGTGTATGTGAAGGAGTGATGTCCTCATCAACAAGCTCCTCCATCAAGGCATCATTTTCATTGCTCTTGGCAATGAGCTCTTGCTCCAAGATTTTGCACTTCTTGGTTGTCCTCTTGTAGCCCTTGCTCATTTGATCTATTATGCCCAATAGATCATCCTTGGAGTAGTCCTCATCCTCCTCATCATCACTCCTACAACCATCACTAGCACAAGAATCATCATCACTATCATCATATTTTACCTTGGTAGGCTTGGCCATAAGGCATGTCGATGTAGTGTCGAAGATGGATGGCTTGTTGGAGAGGGCGATGCTTGCAATGGCTCGCCGAGTGGTCCTCTCATCATCACTAGAGCTATCATCATCACTATCAGAGTTATCACTATCCCAAGTGACCACATAGCCACCACCCTTCTTCTTCTTGTTGATAGTGAAGCTCTTCTTCTCTTTCTTCTCCTTCTTGTCCTTCTTGTTCTTCTTCAACTTCAACTCCCCATCATGATATCTTTTGTCTTCATAGGGACACTTTGCCACTACATGATCGGGGCTATTGCAATTGTAGCAAAGCATCTCCTTTGCCTTCATGAAGTCCCTTCTCTTTCTTGCACCATATCCTTTCTTCTTCATGAACCTCCCCATCTTGTGCACTAGGAGGGCCATGGTCTCATCGTCGAATGGATCATCATCATCACTCTCCACCTTGCTCTTGCACTTAGAAGATGAAGCCTTGAATGCAATGGGCTTCTCTTGCTTGACCTTGATCTCCTTCTTCTCATCTTCATCTTCATCATCATCATATTGAGCATCGGTCATGACATCTCCAAGCACTTGGTTTGGAGTCACCTTGTCCAAACCCTCTCTTTGGATCATCTTCCTCAAGATAGCAAACTTCTTAGGTAAGTTCATCAAGAACTTATGTGAGAAGTCCTTGTCCTTGACATCTTCTCCTAGGCTCTTGAGATCATTGACAATAACTTGTAGCCTATAGAACATCTCCGGTATGGACTCATCATCCTTCATCTTGAAGCTTGCAAACTTGTCCTTGAGCATATAGAGCTTGGCACTCTTTACCGTTGAAGTGCCCTCATATATTTCCTCTAATCTTGTCCACACTTCACTTGCCATCTCAAGATCCTTGATTTGCTCAAAGACCTTTGCATCAATCCCATTGTAGAGAGTGTTGAGAGCCATAGTGTTGCATTGGTTGTTGATGCGATCACTGTTGGTGAGGTTGTCGGGATCAATGATAGCATAATCATGATGTGTCACCTCCCAAACCTTCTCATTGATAGAGCCAAGATATTGCTTCATCTTTCTTTTCCAATGATCAAAAGATGAGACACCATCAAAGAATGGAGGTTTGCCCCCGACATGGTTGAACACAACTTGAGCCATCTTACACCGAGGTTGTTAAGCCTTACAAACGGTGACCACGGCCCCGATACCACTTGAAAGGTCTTGATGGCTAGAGGGGGGGTGAATAGCCTTTTAAAAAATTCTACAAAGACAAGCTAAACAAGTTTATCAATATAACAAATAGCGAGATGCGGGTTTTGCTTAGCCTATGGGGTGTTTGCAAGCCACCTATCCAATTCACAATTCTAGTATTTTAGCACTCAACCGCACAAGTCAAACCGAGAGAGAAACTACAACTAGCAAGCTACACAAAAGAGCTACTCTAGCAAAGTAACTAAGAAATTAATACAAGAGAGAGTTAGAAGGGTATCACCGAGGGGCGAAGTATTGAGCCAATCAAACAATATGATCAAGAAATGAATTCCACAATACACAACCACCGGGATCGATCAATCACAATAAGAATGATGACACAAAGATTTATCCCGAGGTTCACGTGCTTGCCGGCACGCTAGTCCCCGTTGTGTCCCTCTTCACCACGTGGTTCGGTGGCTAATCGGTCACACACCGAGCCTCTCAAAAGGCGTCACAAGAACCTACCAAATGGCAAAAGGTTGCAATGACACGAGCAATTTACTAATGTTGCCTTTGGCGCTTCGCCGAGGTAGGCACAAACCCCTCACAATCACCGAAGGTGGCCAAGAACAATCACCAACTCTTGCCAACGCCTCCAAGCTGCTCCAAGCCGTCTAGGTGGCGGCAACCACCAAGAGAAACAAGAATCCCGCAGCAAATCAACCACCAAGTGCCAACTAGATGCAATCTCACAATGCAAATGCACTTGGATCACTCAAACTCACTTCGAATATGCAAACAAGCAAGAGAGATGAGTGGGAGGGGAGTTGCTTAGCTCAAAGTGCTCACAAGTATGTCAAATGTCCAAGAGAGGGAGCTTTGAGCCGGCCAACGAGTATATATAGACGTACCCCTTCGAATATAGCCGTTAGGAACTTAAACAGCCGCAGTCGCGCTGACCGGACGCGCTGGTCGCGTGGACCGGACGCGCCGATCGCGCAACGGCTTTTTTTCGAAACACCGACCGGACGCGCTGGTCGCAACGACCGGACGCGCTGGTCACGACCGGACGCGCCGGTCTCGTGACTGACTGGACGCGCTGGTCAACCCTGAGCCGCGCACAACGAAACAGTGACTGGACGCGCTGGAGAACTGACCGGACGCCACAGTGCCCGCGTCCGGTTGGAGTCCAGTAAGCTCCCTGAACGACCGGACGCGTTCGGTCGACTGTGACCGGACGCGCTGCGCGTCCGATCAACCAACTGAAATACGCGTAGACGCTGAACGCTGACCGAACGCGTCCGGTCAAACAGTGACCGCGTCCGGTCCAGCGTCCGGTCACTACTGTGACCTCCGTTCGCCTCCGTTTCTTTTTCCGACTTCCGGCGTAGTGGAAAATAGGCGTTTCAACTCCTCAAAAACGCCTGAATCCCGCCTCCCAAGCTCGGCGGGAGGGAGAGAGGACCCCAAACCCTCTCTACCGCTCAAACTCCACCGCCTTCGCAAAACGTGCTAACATTACCAAGTGATCATCACCATGTGCATGTGTGTTAGCATTTTCACAATCATTTTTCGAGGCGTTATTAGTTCTATCCAAATGCATATGACATGAAATGCACACCTAGAGGCACTTAGGAGTTCAATAGCCGCGTCATTCCCCTCTTTATAGTACGGCTATCTATCCTATAATGTAACCACACCCACTAGGTGTCTTGGTTACTAAAACACAACCCTTAAGCATATACCTTTGCCTTGGTCACGTAGGGTTGTGTCCAAATCCAAGTGTGGCCATCATGATCACCATGTCCATCTTGCCACCAACCTTGGAATGTACTAATCCTCATATGCTACATACAACTTAGGCATAGGATTAGTACTTAGGCATTGTCACTAATTACCAACACCAAACATAGGACTTTCACGAGCACAAGCAGGAGCAGCGGTGGCGGTGGCGGCCTTCCCTGCGGGTGTGAGCGGTGGCAGCGACGGCTTACGGCGCGTGGGGCAGTGGTGGTCCTCTCCAGCGTCTAGCTGTTGTACTCCGGTGAGGGCTAAGGAGCGTCGGATCTGAGCGCCATGTTTTTCCCCATTTTCCCCTTCTGTTTTCTTGCTGTAAAGGATGGTTCGGTTTGTTCGGTTCTAACCGAAACCGAACCGAACTAACCGCGATCGAAATTCATCGGTTCCAAGTTCTCCAGCTAATAGATCGGTTCTCAGTTTTGTGCTAACCGAATTTTGTAAATAACCGAGGAACCGAACTGATGGGTTTCGGTTAACCCAATGCCAGCGCGACCGTTTAGATCGCTTGAGAGATCCGAAAGGCACAAAAATCAAAACCTCGGTCAAAGTTGAAGGACTATTTTAGTCGTTCAAACTTGGACTGATGCGTCCAAACTTCGACTATGCTGACCGCCCGCGACACCAAACCGTAAAAACTCCGACTGATGGCGTCCAAACTTGGGTTGGCTACCTGCTTCCCATGGACTCCAAAGTCAAGCACAAGCGGCGCATGCCTCCAAAAGAAATTTACTACTGTACCTTCACGAGATACTTTCAGGCTGCGAGTCACTCACGACCACGAGTCCACAACACTTGGCTTGGCTACCTAGCTTGCCATGGCTTCTTCCTCACCATCGTCCTCGACGCTCCGGCACGTGGCGATGCTCCCGTTCATGGGCAAAGGCCACGCCATGCCGATGCTGCACCTGACCCGGCTGCTCCTGCGCCGGGGCCTCGCGTCGGCGGTCACCGTGCTCGCCACCCCGCGCGAGGCGTCTTTCATCCGCGCGGCCGTCGCGGGGATCCCCGGCGCGGCCGTCCTCGAGCTGCCGTTCCCGTCCTCATCCGCGGGCCCGCAGAGCATGGAGGAGCTCCCCTCCGCCTCCGAGTCCCACTTCCTGGACCTCATCTCCGCCACGGCCGCGCTCCGTCCGGCGTTCGCGGACACGCTGGCGCGGCTGGAGCCCCGGCCGGACCTGCTCGTCCACGACGGCTTTCTCCCGTGGGCCAAGGACGCCGCCGACGACCTCGGCGTGCCGCGGCTCGTCTCGCTCGGTATGGGCGCCTTCTCCTGCTACGTGACGCTCGCCGTACTGGTACAGAAGCCGCACGCGCGGGTGAGCTCGCCGTGGGAACCGTTCGAGGTCGACGGCTTGCCGGGGCTCCGGCTCACGACGGCCGACCTGAACCCGTCGTTCGACGACCCGGAGACAGCCGGTCGTCACTGGGACTTCATCTGTGAGGGTGGTGTAGCCACGGCGTCCAGCCGGGGTACTATCCTCAATTCCTTCAATGAGCTCGAGTCACTCTACATAGACAAAATGAACCAGCTGGAGAACTCGCCGAAGATGTGGCCGGTTGGTCCGCTGTGTCTCGCCACTGAACCGGTGGTTCAGACCTTGGATGCAGATCTAGCCGGCTGGCTCGACTCAAGGCTCGCCATGAACCGGCCAGTTCTGTACGTCGCATTCGGCTCCCAAGCTAACCTGAGTCGGGCGCAGCTAGAGGAGATCGCGGCCGGACTGGACAGGTCCGGTGTGGATTTCGTGTGGGTGGTCCGGTCCAAATGGTTTGATGGAGAGGACCGGGTCGAAGGGCGGTTCGGAGACAGGGGTAAAGTGTTACAAGGCTTTGTCGACCAGCTTGGTGTCCTGAGGCACAAGGCCATCAAGGGCTTTTTCAGTCACTGTGGGTGGAACTCGGTGACCGAGAGCATCAGCATGGGGGTTCCGATTCTTGCGTTCCCGTTGGCGGCAGAGCAGAAGATGAACGCCAAGTTCGTCGTCGATGTGCTCGGAGCCGGACTCAGGGTTTGGCCATCCAACAGAGGGGGTGACGACGGCGGCGGCAGCGAGGGCGGCGGGGAACTGGTTGCAAGCCAAGACATCGGGACATTGGCACGGGAGCTCATCTTGGGAGAGGGAGGGAAGCACGCGACGGCTAGAGCAGCTGAGCTTGCAGCTTCTGCTAGAACGGCGATGGATGCCGGCGGTTCCTCGTTTGAAAACTTGGAGCTGATGGTGCGTGCAGTCATCAGTGGCAGTACCAGGGTTGAGGCTAGCTCAGAGTGAGTACCAAACTACGAGCCTCTTCGTTGTCGTGCTAGAATTCTTTTGGTACAGTATATTAATTACTCTGCTGTACTCCGTACTACTCAAAGTAATTCCATATTGCACTTGCGTTGTTCTTTCTTTCTTTTTTTTTTAATAAAACCGATTGTTCGAGCATCATGCATGTTCGCGGAACATCGTTTTTTTTAAACAAAACGGAACATCGTGGCATAGTCTCATAGATGTCTTTTCGCATGATCAGCCATCGCAACCTACAGATACATAATCGTTCCCTAGCTAGCAGAGCAATAATGGAAGTCATTGATGATTAATTGAGTGCAGGGGTAGTCGAGTGCATTATTTGATTAGCTGCAAAAGCTACATCCTCCCTCTGTCCTTAATATTTGTCGTTGGTGCTTCTTAAGAAACAACCTTAACTAAATATATATTAAAAAATATTAATATTTATGATACATAAATAGTATCGTTGAAAAGGTCTTTGAATCTAGTTTTTTAATAAATTTATTTGAAGATACAAATATTGCACGTATTTTCTATAAATCGAGTCAAACTTGTGGCATGCACGCCAATGACGACAGATAATAAGTGACGGAGAGAGTATGATTCTCTTTCTCAGCCGTACTAGTCGACTGCAGTTTGTACTCCCTCCATCAGTATCTGAGTGTCGCCTTTAGAAATGTCAGTCAAATTTTCCCAATTTTTAATAGATGTATGGTGTAATACTATATATATATATATACTTTTTTTTTCCAAAATACATGTATATATATGTTAACATATGTCATTTTTTTATTCTTTTGAGGGAACTATATCATTTTTTATTTGATTTAAGGCTTACGAATGTGTTACTTTTGTATTATTACTCTTCTCAAGCTTAAGATAAATACATATATTATATTTTATGTGTTTTTTACATCTGACTTACGAGTTAAACGAGCCAACTAGAGCTCGTAAACGAGCCGAGCTGAGCTGCCTTCTAGCTCATTATGATAGCTGAGATGAACTGGCTCGTTACTTAGCGAGCTAGAACGAGCCGAGCCTAGCTGGCTTGTTATCCAGCCCTATCCACCAGCCTCCTCCGAGGCCTGCCCATCATCCTCCTCCGTGCTTGCGGCACCTCTTCTATATACTGGCTGCCCGCAGGCCTCATCAACCAGATGTGTTAGATGATTTGTCTACATAGAGAAAATAGAGTGCAGGAGTGGAGTAGTTGGATCAGCACGCGCATACAGAGAGAGAGAGAGGGAGTGCGATAGCTAGAAGAATAGGGATGTGAGGGAGTTAGGGTTGTGCGAGTGGGAGAGGATTTATAGGCCTCAAGCTTTTTTTAGAGGCAGGACTCGTAGAATGTATGCCTCTATTAATGGCTCCATTAACAGAGATAACTATTGATTGGTTGCCTCCATAAATGGACCTAGCTACCGCCTATGAAAGTTGAAGGGAGTTTTGGGAGAAACACTTTTGAGCCACCTCTGCAAATAAGAGGGTTTGTCTCTAAAAATCTTTTTTCGGTAGTAGTTTGGTTCAAGGATGGGATGGTGATATTGTGACACATATACGATTCTAGCTCCGAATCTAATACGTTCTATTTATTTGCTTTGAGGAATATAAGTTTCTAAGGAATATAATGAGCTAATCTATAACATAGCAACATGTAGAAGAAAACTTTGCCTACTAGGTTCACATGTATGCCACATCAATGTTTACATGAGACATTTTAATTACCAATGTTTTTCTTGATTTTTCTATTCCACACACTACTACAAAACTGGTTTTCAGAGACAACCCGGTCCATCTTTAGAGGCTGACATATACGTGCCTCCGCCTCTGTTAGACTGCCCATCGATGTGGAATTATGCACCACCAGATCATACGTGTCATCCATAGTTTCATGGGTGGTTGACAGTAGCAGGCACTGCACATCTAGTTGTAGTTTAAGCTTGATTTGGGTCATGTGACGAAGCTTGAGGCTTGTTACTCTTGGTGCTTGTCAATACCAAGACAATCTTAGTTATTGGAGGATCGGTTCTTGGTGATCGCGGGAGTGTTATTTAGAAGCTTTTTGTGCAAGTTTGGAAGCCTGCCTATCTAGAGATGTAGAAGTGCATTTCATTCGCGAGGACTATAGTCTTAGTGTCTCAAGAAGGACATATACGCTTTGGTGAGGTGCTCCAACAAGTGCTGGGAAGAGTGCCACCAACTTAATACTTCAAGAATTTGGCGTTTTATTGTTGATTTCATTACTTCTCTGCATCTAATGAGTATTTATATTACCATCTTGCAATGTTCAATAGCTTGCTAATGTGTGGCTTAATGTTACACCTAGAATGTATGGTATAATGACAGCTTGACTAGAATGATATGCTTATGTTATTTTTGAACTACAATTATAGGGTTAGGTTCCTATGTATTCTTGAATAAGTTTTAGGTACTCCCAATCCACCCCAGTAGCCCTTGACACTTTGTGTTGCCCTAGGCCATTTTTGAAAATTAGGTCCAAGAAAATAACTAGCACGTATTCATGATTAACCATTACACATTCGACACATTACATGGTTTTTAATAAATATAGAATTGTAGAATACATGTAAAAGATCAATTTTGCAACACAATTTACAGACACACATTTGAACCAGCTACATATACATAGTAAATAAAAAGGCACATAAGCATCGTTTTATTCAAAGCGTTTTTGTACGATAAAGGCTTCCGAAGGTTTTCCCTACTCAGTGGGGTAGGAAGGCTCCATGGCTAGGCCACACATGCCCCTCTTGTCCGAAATATCCTTCTCCATTCTCAGGTAACCATTCTCACCCCAAGTCGTGCCCCATGAGTTCTTCATCAACCAATACTTGGTGCCATCACTGGTCTGTCCATAGCCAATGGCTGCAATCCCATGGTCCAAGTCAGTACCACATGAGCCGGTCATCACACCACCAGAGTAGAACTGGAATGTCATGTCTCCACCGTCCACTGCCACCGACACGGGCTGGTTCGCCACAGCCTTCATCAGGGCAGCCTCATCGTTTGCCGGCACATCCTCAAAGCTCTTGATGGTTGCAGCACTATTTGATCCACTCTTGCACTTGCCATCTGCAGCCGTGTAAGGATAGCTGGACTCCGTGGTTAGGCCGCCGTTCTTGATGATAAACTTGAAAGCATCGTCCATCAAACCACCCTCACAACCTTGATCCTCACCATGGACATCGCAATCCACCAACTCTTGTTCCGAGAGGGAGGTGAGCTTGCCGGTGCTGATTTTCACGATGCCTTCTGTGGCAGCTACGGCTGAGAACGCCCAGCAGCAGCCTGCAATTGATTGTTATGTTTCAACATATGTCATAACAGATAACACTCTAATTTACGAGTACTTCAGAATAGTACGTGTTGCCACAAGTCTTCCTTCTAATTGTACTTACCACATTGGCCTTGATCCTTGATGGGAGTGACGGCACCCTTGGTCCTCCAGTCGATGGTCGTCGGAAGCGCATCGACGCTAACATTCTCATACCTAAATCCAGTAGGGATCTTCACAGGGCTGGGTTTGAAGCCCTTGTTGGTCTTGGTAGCCCTGAACTCGTCGTTGGTAAGGTCGGCGAACTGGTTGACGCCGAGCCAGAACTTGCGGTTCTCACCAGCGTTAAACGACTCGATGAACTTAACATTAGTCTTGAACACCTCGAACCGATGAGCCTTCTCAGTGGCGTCTTTGTAGACGCGGTTGTACTGCGCCATCCACTGCTCATGCCTCGCCACCATGGCTGAGTCGTCGCTCAGGTCGCGAGCAGCGAGGGCAGCACCACATAAGAAGGCGAAGCCTAGGATTGCCAAGATTGATGCCTTGAGGGTGGCCATGGTCGATCACTGGATCGAACAGGCCTGTGAATTGGTTGCTGATGCAGGCCTGCTGCTGCTGTGCACTATGCCTCTTGATTTGGTGATTGGAGCTGGGTGGTATGGGTATGTATATATAGCTACAGCCGTGTATTATTCTTGTAAGTTGCAAGTATGAAGCGATACGGTACGGTGCTTCTACGCTGTATTGTGTAGAAAGAGACAGGTACGTGGCCGTGAAGTATTGCCAGATGGTATAAATTACTTTACTTGTGCTCCAGACGTGCATTTGCCGCTCTGCGATGGATTGCTGTCTTAAAGCATTACGTATAGATGTTATAAGCGCCACATGGTTAGTATAATACTCGTTTCGTCCTCTAGTTTTTAATAATGTTTGTAAGTTCATTTTTAACTAACTAAGGTAACAATAAGGAATGGCGTCATCCACAAAATAAAATAGGATCTCAAATCTAACAGTGGATAGTTCGTCCATACGTACCTCAAACCAGTCAATTTTATAAACACATACGGCAGCAAAGTTACGTTAACTGCTGCAAAAATAATATTATACCACCAAGTACATTATGCTATAAAATAATGCTAAAATGTACATATACAGAAGATACTCTATATATATATATATATATATATATATATATATATATATATATATATATATATATATATATATATATATATATATATATATATATACACACACACACACACACACACAGGAAGTACTTTGGTTTTTCCATCCATATAAAAAAGATGTATATGAGTGGTAAATAAGGGGCTTCTTATTAGGGTATTTTGGAGCTAGATAGCCTATACCTTTGTTCTTCTGTTTTGTTTTGGTATCGCTCACAATATATATTGAAGCCAGAGTGTGGAACCTATTGACACACTCCACCTCCAGATATTCCAAATATTCCACCTATGTTCTATAAAAATGTATGATTCCTAAACCATGCCACCAATACATTAGTCCCCAGCACACATGTACGAGTCAGTGGCAAGTGAGGACTGTCCAAGTGTTTTTTTATAAAAAAAATCAAGGATTGTCCAAGTTTGAAGACTATGAGGCGAGCATGTTGAGTGGCAAGTGATGATGAAAGTGATGTAATTATTGTCAATCAACTAGGTACTATTCATGATTGGATATTAGATTAAGAGAGTTGCTTCCATATATGTTTAGTGAGGGAGATGTATGACGAAGAATCCCTACACCTAGTGTACATAACTGTTCACTTAACGGATTACAAGAAGTATGCAGTCACTGAGGTGAAGACGGTTACATTGGAGATGCCTTGGAACAAACTGCACATTTACAAGAATTCGGTATATCCTGACTTGAAAAGAATCTAATTAATATATGTGAGGTTGCTAGAACTCCAAGGTTGTGGCTTATCACTTCAAGGTGGAGTTATGCGAGCTATTTGCAATGGACGAGTAATTATAAAAAGTATCTGGATTAATGGAGGATACCGAGTAATAGGAAATTATATATATGAGTGGTGAAAATATGAAGAGATTTGGTAAAATCTTGATTAGGAAAAGGAAGTCATCTCATCAATGGTAGGTACTCAAATGTCAATTAGGGTCAAGTGCAACATTGCAAAGACATTTGAAAAATCTAACAATCGTAGAGGTGAAGCTACGAGCTGTTGGAAGAATGAAGACATGGTCAGATTGACCACGCAGTACCAACGAGCAGGTGGAGCTCGAAGGCAGTACAAGCCTATGGCATGGAGGACCATAGGAAGTGGTGTGGTTAACCAAACTACACAGTGAAGGACATTTCAAGTGGAAGATCATTCAAGCACTCCAACGTGGACACTAACTCACACATTATGGTGATGTGCATGAGCACTTGTGGTGGGGAACCCACAAGGTGGGATTATAAATAAACTCGATGTGACAGGAAGTAAAGTTTAGTCCCTGGATCCAAACACCTCTGGAGCTAAAGTTTAGCTGGAGCTGGTTGAATCTCTAGCTAATGGGTGAATATTGACCCTATTATCCCTTTTTTCCTCCCTCCATCCTCAATTTTTTTTGGAGGGAAACAGCAGGGAGGAGTGCTCCCCACCTTTGATTGATCAGGAGCTGCAAAAAACTTTGCAGTTTAGTTACATGAGCAGCGTGTTACAGCTAAGGGAGGATTACAACAAGCTCTGATTGGTTTACATTATTGGGAAACTAAGTTACACCATTGATCAACTACGAACCGCTCACATCTAGGAAGGCGATATTTCCAGAGGTAGGCATTGTCTCTGTGCCACAAGCCGGGCGAAGGAAGGCGGCATGTTGTTGAAGACGACTTCATTTCTGTGCTTCCAGAGGGTCCAGCAGACCATGTGCACCAAGGTGTATGAGTGTAGTGAGTTAACATTGGGGCGCATGGTCCAGATTTGAAGTGCACATTTTTGTGAGTTCTTGGTTGCCTGTCAGAAGCGGGCAAAGGCGCTTGTCAGGCGAGTCTGTCAATACCACTCCCATCAGTATTGCTTGTATTTGTTCCAGCTCTTCTCTTGCTTGGCGCGATAGCCGCGGCGCCAACTGCCTGTGAATTCCTTTCTCCACTGTTTCTTGCACTGAGGCCCCAGGAGCTGTTACATGACTTGCAATGCATGGGAAGGCTGCAGCCAGAGAACCAGATCCTTGCCAATGATCGTCCCAGAAACTTGTTGCTCGGCCATCCCCCAGGACCACAGGGGTGATACACTGATAGAACGGTAGGAGAGCTCTCAGTGCATCCTAGTGTGCTCCTACTGCATCCTGGCCCGTAAGGTTTGCCAAGTTCAGTCCATTCCATGCCCAGTGAGCCCAGGCAGAGTCGCCCGGGTGGTGGAGGCGGTGTAGAAGCTTCAACAGCAGGCATTGCTTCTGAAGGTTTAGCTCGTGGATGCCAAGTCCCCCTTTTTCTCTTGTTTGACAAACTCTGGTCCAGGCCACTAGACACTGTGCTCCAGTAGCTTTGGCCGCACTTGTCCACATGAACGCACGGCTGCGGGCATCCAAGGCATCTAGGACTCCTTGCGGCATTTGGTTGGCAGCCATCAGGTATGCAGCGGCGCCGTCAATCACTGAGTTCACAAGTACTGCTCGACCTCTTGCATTCAGAAATTGATTCTGCCATCCCGCAAGATACTTGTCAGTTCTGGCAATCAGTGGGGTAAAAGCTTTTGAGGTTGAGCTTTGTGTCCGACAGCGGCAGGCCAAGGTATGTCTGCGCAGGACCTGTAGAGGATCAGCAGGCAGCAGGATAAGAGTGTCGTTGGCGTACTGCAAAATAGGGCAGGGGAGATTTGGAGCGATTGGATGCCTGATGGTGCCGTCATGTTTGATCAGCGCAGGCAAGACATCTGCCACGATCAAGAACAGATATGAAAATGGAACGGAAATATCCCGAACCGAACGTATCGTTTTCTATATTTAATCCGATCGAATCCGTATTTTCTTGTCCGACTTTACCGTTTTCGCTTTCGTATTTCAGATGTTTCATATTTCAAATGTAAAAGTAGAAAACGGTTTAGACATTTTTCAACCGTTTTCTACTTTTTCTACTTTTCTACTTTTAATTTGAAATATTCCGAATTCAAAATTGGCCAGCTGTATAGGTCATATAGCCCAATTACAGGCTGCTCACCACGTAGCTGCGTTCTTTCTACTGGTGGCCAGTTGCCTTCTCTTATAGACGGCGCCCAGCCTCATCTCCCTTCACCTCACGAGGTGGTGCTAAATGGCAGGAAGCCTGCAGTATCTACACGAAAGCCCACCTAGGCCATAGCCCATCAAACTCATTGGTTTAACCCCCACCTGCGAAGTCCATCATTTGATAATTTTTGCCTCAGCTGAATAAATCTTTGTTACTCAAAAGAAAACCTGAAAACATCTTTAAAATAAAATACTACATCTATTCCAAAAAGATTAATAAAATTATCGTGACTTAGTTCGAGTTCATATTTCTATAACATCTAATTTTAGTTCGGATTCTAAAATGGTATGCTAGTTGCTACATCTAATTTTAATTCCTATTATCCTGCTAGCTACTAATTGCTTGTTCTATACTTGTATTTATGTGTCGACTATTATGTTAAATACCTAGGACCAAGGATCATGCACTTGTTAATTATCATGTATGCACTTAGTCATGCACTTGGTCCTACGGGTCGGTATTTCGTATTGAGTTTTCGTATATCGACCGTGTTCGACATAAATCCGTTCGAATTGGTTCGTTTTTGGAATTCTCGATATTACGTAAGTTCACGTTCGTTTTCGTTTCCGGGTTTACCGTTTTCGCTTTCGTTTTCGTATTTCAAATGTAAAAGTAGAAAACAATTTAGGAGTTTTTCGACCGTTTTCGACCGTTTTCATCCTTAATGGCGAGATTGGATCGCCTTGTCGCAATCCCCGTTTACAATTGATCCAACACCTAGGAAGGCCATTGACAACCACTGCTGACATTGAGGAACGCAAGATCGATTGAACCCAGTTGCACCATCTTGTCGGGAAGCCATGGGCCTGGAGGATTTTGATTAGGCTGTCCCAGTTAACTGAGTCAAAAGCTTTGGCAAAATCCAGCTTGAGCACTATTGTTGGGATTTTTCTCTTGTGGCAACACTGGACTAGCTCTGTGGCTAATACAAAATTCTCAGTAATCGATCTCCCACGGATGAAGCCTGTTTGATCCAGCGCCACAACCTTGGTGATCTCTTTCTGCAGCCGAGCAGTCATCATCTTTGTTAGGAGCTTGACCGATAGATTTTGTAGGGAGATGGGTCTGTATGCATCAGGTCCAACAATGCCTTGTTTCTTTGCAAGCAAGATGATGTGGGCACGGTTGATTCTTGTCAGGTCAATATGGTTGTTATAGAAGGCAGCCAGCAACCTCTCAATCTGGGGGGCAATGTGGCTCCATAGGGTGCAGTAAAAGGCCGAGCCAAACCCGTCAGGACCCAGAGCACTGTTCTTGTTCATGGCAGTGATAGCAGTTTTGGCTTCAGTCATGGTCAATGGGGCGATCAGCACGCCGGTGTCCACTGCCTGCTGTCTTGCATAGATGGTATTACGCCGGTGTAATAGTTGGTGAAAATTTCAAGCTTGGCCATCTGATCTGTGATCACAGCACCACCGAATTCCACCGCTCTGATCTGATTGTGTCTCAGCTTGGTGGATGCGTGGGTGTGGAAGTATTTAGTGCTTGCATCGCCTTCTCTGATGTTCCTAATTTTTCCACGCTGCTTCCAATATGCTGCCTTTTCGCAAATGAACAAGGTTAACCTGTCCCTTGCTAGTCTAGGAAGAGCTGCTTCTCCATCCGACAGGTGCCTGAACTCCTCAAACATGTCAAACATGTGAATGATGAGGATGCAGTTTTTCTTAATTGCAGGGGGCTGCGGACAGACCTGGACCATACCTTTGCAGCAACGCGTGAAGCCTTGAGGCAGGCAGCAAGCTTACTAGCCGCGTCACCAGCACCGTCATCATCGTGTCAGACTCGGGTGATACAAGGAAGGAAGGAGGGATGGAGGAGCCAAGCGTTCTCGAAGCGAAAACTTTGGGCACGAGGAATGTCAGTGGTGATGGTAACAAGGAGAGGGGTGTGGTCGGAGGTGGTGCGGGTCAAGGAGGTCAGGGTGGTGTTGGGGTGGAGGGAACTCATCTGGCTGTTGATGAAGGCTCTGTCGAGGCGGGCAAGAGTTGACTGTTCACGCAGGTTGGACCAGGTATATAGGCGATCGAGCAGGGGGAGCTCATCAAGAGCTAGAGCAGAGATGGTTTCATTGAAAAAGGAGGCAAGTCTGTGGTCAAACCAGCTGCTATTTTTTTTACTCATGCCGAAGAAGATTGAAGTCGCCTAGCACAATCCAAGCGTCCTGAATTCATTCGGCAAGATCAGCGAGCTCACGAGGAAAGGAAGGAGTGTCCACATGGTCAGCCAGCGTGTATACATTGGTCAAGGTAAAACTTTTAGCAGAGGTGTTGGAAGTGAGCGAGACAGTAAGAGTGTATCTTCTTCTGTCAACATTGGTAAGGGACAAAGCACGGCTGTCGCAGGCAATGAGGATGCCCACCACCACCCACCCCGCGCCCACCGCCCCCCCACCCCCAGGCCCCGAGTGCCCTCGACGTCCAGGAGATGGTAATCAGATTATAGGTTAGAAGGAAGGAAGGATCGAATTTTAGCAGGAGTTGGGGACTAAAGCTTAGTTTCTTGGAGGCAGATGACATGGGGGTTAGCAGAACGACAAGCATCAGAAACGAGAACACATTTTTCATCATCGTTCAAACCACGAACATTCCGCGAAACAACAAATAATTGCTTATGCCTACATGCCATTGGGACTAATTAGGACACCGAGGGAAGTCGAGGCATTGGCAGCACACAACACTTTGTTGAGCTCAGACTGGGCATTGCCACCCAGTGCAGCAGCCGCAAGCTTACGTAGGTCAGCGGCCGGGAGGGGGAGTTTGGATTTTTTGAGAACACCCCTCTTAGTCACTTGCTGCTGAAGAGCTGTCGAGCAGGAGGCAAGCACATTGCGAAGGGCCTTGAACATGGTGGCCTTGGTGGACATGGAAGTGTACACAAGTGGCTCTTTCCCGGCTAGGCGAGAGCTCTGTCTAGTGTCCACCAAGGCATGCTTATTCCGCCTGATGCACCAACCCCGGCTGGCAAGGGGAGCCAGGGCAGGGCTATTGTTGTGCTAGATGGTGGTGCACTCAACAACAGGTTCAGGGTGCCAGGTTAAGGCGAGGACAGGTGTGTGGGTTTGGGTGGCCGCGACTGGGGTGAACACAAGAGCAGCCAGGATTATGAGCGGCAACTTCAGCAGGTTAGCGATCGGGTAGTGGTGGATGAAGCCAAAGAAGATGGTGTCATAGCCTAGGAAACGCCCCTCTAAACATGGTCCGTTACCCACTGGACCAGGAACAGGAGGGCGTTCAGGGCCATAGCGAGCAAGGGCTGAGGTGGGTGGTTTGCAAGGGCCTGAGGTGGGTGGTTTGCAAGGTGGGTGGGGGCGAGGGGGGGTGTGGCGCTTGGGGTGGGCAGAGCGGCACGGCGAGGATACGGGGTTTGGTGGCATTCGACTGGCAAGGAGCAGGAGCCCTAGCGGTGGCCGTAGCCCCCGCAGCGCCGACAACAAACAGGATTTCTGCAGTCGCACACAAAGTGAGAGGTGGAGAGGCAATGAAAACAACCTGAGGGAGGTGGACGAAAGGTGCATCGGTGACATGGAGAAGGAGGAGCTCTGGCCTTTGACGATAGCACCACTTGGCAGTAAAGACGGAGGCGACATCGCCCGGTGGCCTGGTCAGCATATCAATGCCGGCTGTACCCGGAGGTGACATTAGGATTTGGGTTAGCACACTTAGGCCCTGTTTAGTTTCCACCCAAAAACTTTTCACCCGTCACATCGAATGTTTGGACACATGCATGGAGCATTAAATGTAGATAAAAAAACTAATTGCACAGTTTGTATGGAAACCGCGAGACGAATCTTTTAAGCTTAATTAGTCCATGATTAGCCATAATTGCTATAGTAACACACATGTGCTAATGACAGATTAATTAGGCTTAATAAATTCGTTTCGTGGTTTCCAGGCGAGTTATGTAATTAGTTTTTTTATTAGTATCCGAACACCCCTGACATCCCATAAAACATCCGATGTGACATCCAAAAACTTTTCACCCACGAACTAAACATGGCCTCAGATATGCTGCTTGAATGCAGCAGCCTCGAGCCACTCCGGTAGTGCTGTTGTCAGAGGGTGTTGGGGTGCAGTTAATGCCACCATCTTCCTCAACGAGCGATGCAACGTGGGCTGTCGCTTCCCCCTTGGAAGGATGGAGATGAAAGGAATCGCGGCTGAGTTTGACAGCCGGGCGGGAGACCACAATGAAGTTAGCAATATTAGAGGATGTGACCTTAGCACTGAACATACCGGCGGTGATAGCAACAACATGGAGGGTGGCTGGGGGAGCCTAGGTTGTTGTCGACCCAGAAATGTGGCTATGTGATCAACACGCAGCAAGCCGGATGATACGCACTGGAGATCATCTTAGCTTCAACGCCGGGCCGGTTGGATTTAAACAAAAACTCGACGTGCCAGTCAATTTGGCCTGCAATTGACAAGGGAAAGAAAGCTTATTAGTAATACAAGGTGGAACATGCTGGTGTTTTTCCAGACAGTTCCAAATATGCGGCTCCGAAAGCCAGCGGGTGAGGCCGTCATCTACATAATCGATATCCGATGTTTATGTAAAATATAGCTCTTAATAACAAAAGAAATTGGTTAATCCTAAATAAAATCTGAAAGCATCTAGGCCCTGAGAGTTGGTTTCGGCAATTGATGATAATGTATTATTACCATGACTAACGTGTGTTTTGCAGAAACTTTGGTAAGTTAGGTCATGGGATTGGTAACTGCTTTGGGCACTATGGTATTCATGCCCCTTGATGGAAATCATTTCGGTTTTCAAAGGATTAACGTCAAGATTAAGGACGGTTAGTTCCAGATGTCGAGGTGTTGAGTTACGTTCGGAATAGTCGTTAGGATCTTCGCTTTTTTCCTTTGGCCGTACTATAAAAGGGGGCATGAGCAAGTAGCTTGACCTAGGTGAGTCTTTTGTTTAGGTGTGGTGCACACTTGTCAAACTTAGCACTAGGTAGCTCAGGGAATCCCAAAGTTCAGTTGGAAGATACTCAGTTCAAGTTGCATCGCGTTTCGAAGTCGTTTGAGCCTTTTACCCTTGATCGGACACGGTCTCTGCCTTGACCGGACGCGTCCGGTTAGTGCTGGCAGTCACTGCGGTTCAACTTGGTCGACCAGATGCGGTCCTCCCGAGGACCGGACGCGTTGATCGTATTGACACATGTCACAGAGGGTAAGTGATCTAATCGGACGCTACTGGAAAACAATCGGACGTGTCAACAGTGCGTCCGGTCTAGTTCTAGTAAGGTACTTCGCTGACCGGACGCATCCGGTCAAAGTACAGTAAGGTTCTTGTATGACCGGACGCGTCCGGTCACCCCTGATCGGACTCGCTATGCGTCCGGTCACTCAGCGCAGTTCGTTTTCAAATTAGACCGTTGCCACCGACTGGACGCGTCCGGTCACGTCGACCGGCGTGTCTGGTCAATATGTAATTTGCTGAGTTGGCACATAACGATTGGAATTGACTGTGGAGTGTATAAATACATCCCCTACACCTCTTTTTGAGGTCTCTTGCTCATTTGTTCAGCTGAGAAACACCTTTCAAGTGCAAGGAAGGGCAAGAGCTCTAGTGTGGGTTGTGATTTGAGAATCAAAGTTTGAGATCCGTCATTAGTGACTAGGGAGTAGCAAGTGTGCATCCACCTTCTTATTAGGCTTGTTGTGGTCAAGTGAGAGTTCTAGCTTGTTACTCTTGGTGATCGCCATCACCTAGACGGCTTGGTGGCGATTGGGAGTTTGGTGATCATCCGGCGGAGCTTGTGGATGACCCAATTCATCTTGTGAGCGGTTGTGGTGATTCACCGCGATTGAGTGTCAAAGAATCAGCCCGTAGAGAGCACTTGATCCTTGCATGGATCAAGGGGGAGCTACACCCTTGCGCGGGTGCTCCAACGAGGACCAGTGAGGAGTGGTGACTCTCCGATACCTCAGGAAAACATCGCCGTGTTCCTAACCCTTTACTTTCAAGCAATTACTTTCTCGTATTACTTTTGTTGCTTGATTTACTTTCCTAGAATTGCCATGCTAGACTAGGATTGGAACTTAGGGTGCAAACCTTTTTTCGGTAGAATCACAAGGAACACTTGTAGGCACTAGGGGTGAATTTTGGCTTAGTAGGATTTAATTCTTGCAATAATTTTTAGAAAAGCCCAATTCACCCCCCTCTTGGGCATCTTGATCCTTTCAAAATCATTGTAAATAGCACCTTGGATTATGATAGATTTATAGTGGATGTTTGATCAAGACAGGAACGAGTACAATACACCCAAATTTGGAGATGCTAGAAGGTCATTTTGTATAAGTTCTCATTTTCAAACTAGATAGCCGATTTCAGTACAAATAAAATCATGACTTGTGCCAGTCAGCCATTAGACATAAATAAACCTCCAAACAAGTAAAATTTAATCTATTATGATCAATAGTGAGGTTCGTGCGGATCGATGCAGCTATGATGGTCATAACAAACTTCGAGATTAAAAGCTTAAGAGTCTACTCGGGTCTGACAGTTTCTTTGTACGAGCCATGTATTTGGAAGCACGCGCAATAGGCTAAAACAGCCGATTTCAGACATGAGAAACAGACAAATACATGATTCATTCATGATTGAACTCGCTAATTAATAAGATCCCGATCTACGGCTCCACCAGTGAGGTTTGAGCGGATCGATGCAGCTATAGTTGTAACTATAGATCAAAGCTCGTTAGCTATTGAATTCTTCCATAAACAACTCGTGTTTCTGAATGCATCCCATGTGCAATTAAGATCGAGGTAAAACAACCGATCTAGCAGGATTAATCATTCATCTTCTAGGGTTTAGTAAAAAAGTAATCAAGAGACAATTAATCAAAGTGATATGATGCCGATATATCTCGATCTTAACCGGGTAAATGATTTTATTGCTGATAATAGAGTATTGATTACAATGAAATTGATAACTGGGGAGATTAACCAAAAACAATAAGAAGAAATCTCGCTGATCTCAGTTAATCAAATAACTGGTGATCTTGCATAACAAGATCGATAACTAATGAATCAGCCAAAACAGTAAGGAAGATCCTACTAATCTTAGCAGATTCGATAACAACAGATTGTTTAACGCAAGATCGATAATTGTGATTGATATCAAAAATTCACAAGGGGTCAATCAGCTGATGCAGCCTTGCGACTTTAAGGTACAATCGACAACTAGCTTATATTACATTGTAAGAGGTCAATCGGCTGATGCAAGCCTTACAAGTAATATAAACTGTGACGGTATTCACAAGCAAACTGGAGGTCGATCGGCCGATGCAGCCTTGTTAGCTAAAGAACTCACCGTGATCTACAGTACTCCTACTCCTAGGGTTTTGGCATGATGCCAAAAGTTGTATTGATTGATGTATTTATGTCCCTTTTACAATAGCCGGGGCTTAATATTTATCCTCGCGGCCTAAACATGAGTCCTACTTGAATACGACTTATTACAATTCTTGGAACAAAAGAAAACTTTCTAACTTTAATGATAACTTGGACCCTAATCTTTCCCTTCTTGTAGAGTCTGGCATGTCTTTCCTAACGCTAGCCAAATATAGCCCATGGATACCATCTGCTGACGCCATCTATAAAAATAGCCGATTCTGAATCAGACCGATTCTCTTCTAATCGATTCCCTGATGGTGTAATTTTGGAGGCTTCAAACTCTCGAGTCTTCCCTTTCCAAATTTTGGTGCAAACACATGCCCCCCAATTTTGGGATAAAATAATTTTATTCCAAAATTACCTCTTCTGTACTGCTCTGACGGGTTGCAATCACAGGTCAAGAATCTTTGCTCTAGGGTCTACAGTATGTCACCCTTTCTGATGTCCTTGTTTGTCTGTGAGCTTCACGTGTGCGCCACCTTTTGTTGGCACCCCACACTTTAGAGCTTCACAAGCACACTATTGCTTCATGGGTGCTTGGACTCAGTCTCCCAGACTGACTATAAATGCTCATCCAACTCTGGTGAGAACAACTCAACAATTTAGCCATGCTCCTCTCCTGCTTGTTTCCTCGAGTGCCCTCGACTTCCCTAGATCCTCCATGGCGCAATTCCTTGTTATGAGGATTCTAAGCGGTTAGAAGAATTCTTGTGTCTAGGGCGATCGTGTCTCCCATTTCAACACCTTGTCGAGCAAGAGAATTAGTTACTGCGGTTAGAAGAATTCTTGTGATATCACTTGAGTCTTCTCATCATTAGCGTAAAACTGTTCTAGTGTTTGCAAGGGTTCAAATGTGTGGACACCTTCCCCTTGTTCGTGTTGCCTATGCCGAGAATCTTGCTAAATATACTAGGCACCTTCTTGGCAGGCCGATCTTCTTCCTCCCCTGATGCTACTTCCATCATTCAGCCGATATGACTTGGACTACGGCGTCTCTCGGCCTTGTGGGGGCTCAGACTCTCTTCAATCCAATGAAGACTTTGTGGGTCGAATGTCGGTTTCAATGTAATCCCTTTGTAATAATCCCACGATATCTGTAGTTATGTGAAGCAATAAGTTTGAATTTGTTGCATTCCGAATTTTACATGAACCGTTCCCTAAATCTTCAAAGTGCTGATCTGTTTCCATAATTGATTCTGAGTATATAGCCTTGTCGAAGCCTATCTTTGCATCTTCTGGGTTATATATACAAGCCATGGTTGTGGATGACCAAACCAATCTACCTTGCCTCAAACCTTCTGCCTCCTTAGTGCGATCTGTTCTTCGATAAGTTCTGAAGGGATGGAGAACGGCAAGAGGTCTGCCGAAGAACTTCCCGATGACTTCCTACTGCCACTCCAGCGTTCCTGTCTTTAGGGGTAAGGATATTGGTGCTTCTATCGTCTTCTTGATCAGACTGATCTGACCTTTCTCTAGCAGGATTGACTCGAACAACAACCCTCTCCCTGGTGCAATCTACGGACCCGGCGGTGTATGGATAATAGCCCCAGTAGGCCCTACTATTAGGCCTGCCGATCCTCACGGTGATGTTGTCTGCCGTCTTCTCCAGGAGAGGGACGAGGCTCAAGCTCGGTACTCTGACGCGGCTCATGATCTCAAACGTATGGATTTCCATCTGAATGCGCTACAGGATGCCCTCACCATCTTGGAGCACAAGGCTGACCTCACCTTAACGAGGTTGGTCAAAGCTGAGGCTAGAATCATGGGTGAGTCACTGCACTCCTTTTTTCTTCACCTTTGCTGTTCAAAGATCTTGACCACTCTTCTTTTTTAAATTTGTTAGATCTGTCAGCCTAGCTGGAAAGTCTCCGATCGGCTGCAGAATACGCAGCAGGGTTCATCAATTCCAGGGGCGTTGTGCCGGAGGTTCGCCTGCATGACGTTCCGAATCGTGTTAGGGAAGTTGGTCTTCACAGTGTGCGTCGTGGCACTGCCGTCGCACTAGTTGTGGCGCAAGTCCACTCTGGTCATGAGCTTTGACTTCTCCCCCATGGTTTCCCAGCCACTGATCACCCTGAAGACCATGAGCGCCTGGTTGAAGACTTCTCCAATGCTACCAATCCCATAGCTCTTTCTTCTCCGGGCGAAGATGTCGTGAATAAAGTATTCTCTGGCCCTTAGCTTGTAATAGGATGAACAAGCAAATAAACTTCCTTTCGTTTAAAGTGAATTTTTTCTTTGTCCTGGTCTTATATTTTGCAAAGCACGAAGCCGATAAAAATTTAGGTCTTAACCTCAAAATGTTAGTCATCAGCTGTTAAGTCCTCTCGAGTTCCAACGCGCTGCGACCCAGTCTTGATCTCCCAAGAAAGAATGGCTACATGACCATAGACTAGCCCATAAGGCGATCACTTAGTTGTTCCATAGCACGCTATCTCTGGGTTCAGTAGAATAGCCGATTTAAATTATCCGATCTTGATTCTGATTTATTCTGACTTGGTTAAATCTAAAAACGGCTTCTTACAACAAAAACCTCTCGAATTCCTTTCCAATCATCAACGCCGTGTTTCCTTTGGCATTGGTGAAGCAGTGCTTCCCCTTCCCTTAATTGAGATTGCTTTCACATATTCCAAGACATCCACCTCTCGCCTCCGTGGCTATAAATACCAATTGAAGGTTTCAGCTCTAATCACATCTGCAACTGCTCTCATTCTCTCATAGCATTTCTGCTTTCAAGAATCCCATAGCAATTCCTCTCTTTTTCCTCCTTGAGATCCATGGCCAGAGAAAAGAGCCATGGCAAGCGCCGGGCGGAGGAGATGCCGGTTGGGCAGCGCATCCGCCGTATGAGGTAAGATCGAACACCTTCTACTCATATCAACAGTTCCTTTTTCTGATTTGCCCATAGATTTGTCTTGAATGATAGCCTCTGCCCTCTCTGTATCAGGGCCGACGGGCCCTCCAATGCCGCAGACATCGCGTCTTCCACTCCGGACTCGTCGGTGGACTCCTCCGATTCTTATGATGGCGACGATGCCTGGCGTTTCCTTCGGGGGTGGAAGATGGCCAAGGACCGTTATTCCTAGGCAACTCGGGAGAATGGTCAGCTTGAGACCCACCTTAGGCTCACCGAAGTTTCCCTCCATGCCACGGAGGAGGAGATGAACGCCGTGCGGGCCAGATTGGCCAAGGTCGATGCCATGGTGGCAGGTGAGTCCCATTGTTTTGGAAAACCCTTATTCTTGTTCTCGAATCTGTCTCCTAATAATCTCTTGATTTCTTTGCTTGCCAGTTCTGATGGTGCAGCTAGAGAACCTCCAGGTAGTGGCAAATGCTGCTACAACAGCCATTAATGCCAGGGGGCCCTTCCTCATCAACCGCCTCCACGACATCCCAGTGCACGCTTAGGTGATCGCTCTCCATGGCGTCCGTCGTGGCATGGCGGTGGCTCTGGTCGTGGCGCAGGTGCAGACCAAGCACGACCTCGTCTCTATGGAACTAGGTTTCCCAATGGTGAACGATCCTGACATGCACGAGGACCTAATCAAAGAGTTTGACGAGGCGGCGGCCAAGATCGTGGACATCACCCCTGCTCAGGATGTTGTGAACAAGGTCTTCCAGTAGCTTGTAATCAGGAACAAATCTTTGAATGAACAAAGTTACCCTCTTTCGGTTATGAACTCATCTCTGAAGGTATTGTCTCATGAATTGCTTTGTTTTGTGTTTGTTTTTGCTCTATAGGCGACACATATCGTATCGGCTATTGCCCCCTCGGGCTATTTTTGCGCTAAAGGCAATACTCGCAGTACAGGCTATCAGAGTCAATGAGTGAGTAATTGGCCTTTGTAATAGAACCGACCAAATTATAAGAATGTAAGTATAAAAACAATCACCGAAGCGATCAAATTTTTGTACTTAGGCTCTCATAACCCTGGTAGTCCAGAAATCTCGAAGGATTTCAAACAACTTTCAACATACAATCCAAGATCGTAGATGATTCAACACAATACATCATTCGTTACAACAGTTTAGAGGTAGCATACGAATTACATCCATCGGAGTTTGAAATAAAATATTACAAACCAAGTTTGATTAGTGGAAGCAACATAGTTTGATACATAACTTCATAAGTTCAAATACATTACCAGACTAAAGGTCATGTTCCACAAAGCATCTTCAGATAAGAACACTAGTAGAGACTGCGCCCAATGGTCTAGTCTTCATCCCCGGCCGGGAGACGGCAATACTTGCAGCACCCGTGATAGAATAGGTCATCTGCAACAGGTGGGAAATAAACCCTGAGTACGAGAAGATACTCAGCTAGACTTGCCTGTCATAAACCAGAAATAAATGACACCAAGGATCATGCAAGGCTGATATAAAGTGGAGTTAACTTGACACAATTCGCATAAAAGCTGACATAGCATAAGTAACCATTTAGAGCTTAGCTTCAAGTTAACTTGTCATCTATATTAGCACCTGTACTAGATCACTCACTTTATTAGGAGCAAACAATATTAACCATAGCAGGTATAATAAGGCCATCATCATATCATCATTCCTGAACCATCAAGTTGTTTGGTGTATCTACATTGGAGATAAGCCCGTCAAGTTCTCACTAACTGGTGAGCAACAGTGACTCGAATCGAATTACAACTCAGTTGAGGGGGTTTTCCTAACACTCATCTGACAAACCCTGCTAAAGGCAGCCGTAGATCACCTTTGGTACAACTTAGGAACCAACTTCACAGGTTCGATCAGTGCCAGCACTCTCAGGAATTACCCTTCTACCAGGACGTTTAGGACTTTTAAATCACCTGCCCTTGGACTCACGCCTATGGCTCTCTTCCGAGGCGCACTTTATACTTATCGACTCCCGACCTGAGTTGAGCTACTCGGCTTCGTGGTCGGTCACCAGACCCGGCCAACTAAGTGTTAGGCATGCTTTCAACATGACAAGGAAAGGCTCCAAGAATTTGGTCCTTAGGCGACACAGACGGAGTCACTATAAGCCTACTACTCTACAAGCCTCCGCCTAGTCTTTATTCAAATTATACCAGGTTCTTTTCTACGATAGCAAATATAGCCAACCGTGCCACATATATATTCCTATAGCTCGCAGGTGACAGGAAATCACCCAACTTCTACCACTTAAGGCAGGGCTAAGCATCTACTCGAGCCTGAGCTACATAGGATTCATGGTATACTTTCTGGACAAGGATAGGGTACCTATACAACAAGTGTTCTCACCCAACACCTATCATGTAATGCAACAATATATATAACATAGTACTTATTTGCATTTTCAAAAATTAGGAGGCTTATAATGCTCCGGGGCTTGCCTTTGATGAAATTGCAAGGAACATGGTCAGGGCAGTCAACGATGACCTCGTCTGGCACCTCTCCTGCGGGTTGCACCTCCTGAACCTCTGGTGTTGGCTGCTGCTCCTCCTCTTGGCACACTCCCTCAAACTCCAACAGGGTCACTCCTTCTGGTACACCTATTGCATGTATATGCACAAGATAAATATCATGGATGCATAAGGAATGACATGATGCTCATGGATGAAGAACAGCAAGTAACAAAGCATCACTGGACATTCGTTGACCGAGTAGGTGCAACGCTCTATTCAAATTACTTTAAAGTGTAGGTGCATATCTCCTCTCTAGAGAGCAAGAACACACTTACCCAACTTGCACAATCTAAGGTATAGATGCTCATCCTCTGTTAGAGGCCTGACACCTGCATCTAAATTCACCTTAATCAATTTAAGCACCTAGTAACATCACAAACATGCTTAAGTATAACAAAGGCACACTTAACAGACACTTCAGGTGTAACATGCCAGTGAGCAGTTCAGTAAATAAATCACAACAGAAGTTCTAAAATTCCAATTGACTTGCAAGAGGATATTCTAGAAAACTTATGAAATTCTATACCAATCATTTATAAACATCACAGCATGATTCCCCAGTTTGCCAGGTCGAAATTAACTAAACACAGAATCAGGTCTGCGCAAGACAGAGAGCAACCATAACTGAGTCCTAACTTTGAACAGCTATAACTCTTAAACTACATGATCCAATGCCACCAAATTTTAACAGCAGCTAGATACATAAGTTATCGATAACTTTTGTATAAACAAGTTTCACAATAAAGCACAATATCATGGAGAACTTTGCCAAGTCCCCAAATCTGTCCACAATTGGCAGATTTAGAAAATTAAATATTTAGAGATGATACAAAAACACATTTGGAGTAAACCAACTTTACCAACTCATTACACTTATCAAGAGAACACTAGAAAGTGTGGTGCCAACATATAAATAAATTCTTTAAAGCCTTTTATTAATTTATTTAGATATTTAGGTGGATAAAGGAACATATATCAAAACTGCACAATATATTCTATAAAATTTACAGCAGCTACAACATGCTTCCAGGAGGCAACCATGAAATTATCATAGCATTTGAGCAAGTTTTTTTTTCCTGTATCAAAATAACAGATAGCAGGGCTGATTTTGGCATAAATGAGAAATCCTATTGAAAAGTGTCAAACAACAGATTTCATATTTTTCTTAGGTTCTTACTAACATAAGAGCAGTGTCCACCAAGTTTCACCTTCATTGGACTTATAGATAATTTATGAAAATTAGTATAAGATCCATCTAATTAAATAATATAAATGCATAACTAAATCATACAGTATCAAAAATTGCTGAAATTTAAACTAAAAGCTACTCATGGCATAGTTAGCATCTCATAAAATTTTCATAGCATTTGGAGCTATATAATGAGAGATATGATTTTCCCTTTTTCATCCATGAATAAAAGAGATAAATAGTAACTCCATATTTTATAATATAACCAGGAATGTTTGATATTTTTAATAAAAACTAGACATTTCATGGAACCCAACAAAATTTGAACCACTTAATTTGGATCTACCAATTTCAAGTTATGAATTTTACAAGTTAGCAAACAAAACTGGATTTAAATCTAACCCTAAACACTAAGCAGGCCACCGACTGGTGGACCCCTTGGGTTAGTGGCCCCCCTCGATCAGTGAAACAAAATAGGGGAGGAAGATGGCCGCTGATTCTGCAATGACGGTGAGGTCGCTAGCGAAACCGAGGGCACCATCGAGCTCCTCGTGTGATTCCGCACCGATGGAGGTGCTTTGGCGACCCTAGGAATAGCTGGGGAATGCTCGTTGCCGGCAATGGCATGCGGTGGAGCTCTGGTGGCGGTGTGCCAGCGACAGTGAGCCCCTATTGCCTCAACCGAGCTCGGTACGTGCTTCACGAGGTCACAATGGAGCTATTTGAGAAAAAAGGGAGGACGAGAGAGACCCTAACTACTCTGACCACGGTGAGCTCGAACTCCGATGAGGTCGATTCATGGCGGTGGCAGATTCGGTGAATGCGCTCTTACCTGGGTTCTATTGGCTCAACGAGAGGGTGGACGAGGTAGAGGAGGACACGGTGGAGCTATTGGTGTGCGGGCTTGAGTAGAGGCATGACAATGGCGGTGGAGAAGCAGCTCAAATTTTTACCTCAGCGAGAACGGCAAGGCGAGAGGGAGAAGAAGCGAATGGAGGCAGCAACGCGTCCGCATTGGTGTAGAGCGCGCCTCGACCTGACCAGTGGGCATGCGGCTAGCGTACGGTCACCACGGCACATATGGCGGCAACGGCCTGTGGCCGGTCGGCCACCACGGCCAGCTCTGCTCTGAATTAGAGCTGACGAAACCGACTGAAACCGCCCCCTAAACGTCCCTCTAGCTCTTAAACCGGCTTGAGTTAGCAAAAAGTGTAATTAACAAAGATGTAGAGCTACGTGTGAACTACAAGATTGTCAATTGGAGCTCAAATTGATTTGTCTTGGTCAGAGAGTTACAGAGTCCCAAAGTAGGGTACTTTGAACTGTAGTGCAGTTAGGACTTAACCAAAATGGCTAAGTGCTAAACAGCATACCAAAACTGACTTGTGGGCCCTGTTTGAACATGTTAGGTCCATTTTCATGAGATGACCATATTACAACTTTTTTCCCCTAACAAATTTGCTACAATTTGTTTAAGGGTGCACCAACATGCATTGACTTCTAGCAGCACTTTTAAATAGTCAAGGAATCGAGGTCTAGAAGTCAACCCAAGTCAAACTAGTAGTTAGAAGCATAGTTAGGGCTAATGACCTTCATGAACATTGTTCCTAATGACATTCTAAATGTAGCTAGGGTGTTTTAGTGGGTCACCACATTCATTTGCATGTGATACATGTACTCTAGCTATCAAAACAACTGAAACATTCACTTGAAACATACGAAACATTCAATTGAAACAACTGAAACAGAGACATGCAACACTTGAAACATGGTACATGGGACATGTACAACCCCTCTAGGGTACTAGGTATAACCTAGGGACACCACATATGATACACCTATGCATAAGCACTAATGAAACATCATGTTGCAACATTGAAACATAGGATGATGCACATGTGATAATGAGATGAAGGTGCTTATGTTATGCAATGCAAATGCACAAATGAAAGCCAAACACCTAGGGTGTTATAGCCTTCAAGCATTAATCCAGACACTAGGATAATACCTCTTTAGAAATTTTCCATTGATTGCTATGTCAAACTCCTCTTCTCCCTCTAGCGTTTCCAAGATATAAGTGTTGCCAGGCACACAACGTTTTATCCGCTAGGGACCATCCCAATTAGGCGACCACTTGCCAAACCTTCTATCCTTAGACCTAATCGGTAGTTTTACTTTCCAAACCAGATCTCCTTCAGAAAACTCCTTACTCCTGACCTTCTTATTGTAATGCTTATCAACTCTTAATTTATATTTTCAAGAGCGCGTAGCCGATGATAATTTAAGTCTTCTAAATCATCCATCATAAGATTCTTATAAACATCGGCTATCAAATCATTTTGCAATGTAACGTGCCTTGAACCAGTTTGAATCTCCCAAGGAAGAACAACATTATGTCCATACACCAACTCATAGGGCAATGATTTAGTCGATCCATGACAAGCCATCGTATAGGCCCACAACGCTTCATTGAGTGTCAAGTACCATTTTCTCGGTTGCTCCTAAATTTTCTTCTTAATTAACCTGATCAAGATCTGATTAGATGCTTTTGACTAGCCATTTGCTTAAGCATAATAAGGAGAAGAATTTAACAGCTTAATCCCCATACTGGCAACAAAATCTCTGAACTCTTCTGATGTAAACATCGTCCCTTGATCAGTAGTAATGGTCTGAAGAATTTCAAAGCGATAGATGATATGCTCCTTGATAAAGTCAACCATGTTCTTTGAAGTTACTAACCTTAGAGGAATTGCCTCAACCCATTTAGTAACATAATCTGTTGCCACCAATATGAACTTGTGTCCCTTGCTTGAAGGTGGAAAAATTTTTCCGATCAAGTTGATTCCCCAACCTCAAAATGGCCATGGCTTGATTATCGGGTACATAGCTAACGCAGGTGACCTCTGAATATTGCCGAATCGCTGACAATCCTGACATCCCTTATAATATTCAAAACAGTCTTCTAATATTGTTGGCCAAAAGTATCCAGACCTACGAATAATCCATTTCATCTTATAAGCCGACTAATGAGCTTCACAAATTCCTTCATGCTCTTCTCCCATTAATACTTTTGCTTCCTCTTGACTTAGACATTTGAGTAGGACCCCATCGACTGTTTTATAATACAACTGATCATCCAGCAAAACATACTTAGTTGATTTATACCTCAACTTCCTGGTAACCTTCTGTGACGGATTCCTGAGGTATCGGCTATTTCTACTTTCCAATCATTGGCCAAAGTTTCACTACTAAGAATTTCCTGGAATAGTCGATAGCCTGATGCGCTCCGAGCTAACCGATTGGCTTCCTGATTCTATGCTCTTGGAATGTGCTGAAGAGATGTAAGAAGAAAATCTTCAAGTAATTTCTGACATTCATCATAATACCCCTTCAAAATGTCATCTTTGCACTCATAGGCTGATCAACTGGTTAATTACCAATTGTGAATCTCCAAAAATTTCAACTGACTTGGTCTTTACTTCTTGAAGAAGTTGAAGTCCCTTAAGAATAGCTTCATACTCTGCTTGATTATTAGTGGACATTGGCTTAATCTAAAAAGCAAACTCGAAACTTGCCCTCCAGGGCGAAATAATAACAATACCAATGCCACCACCTTGCTTGCACGATGATCCATCAAAGAACATTTTCCAAGGTATTGGTTCCGAATAACTAATGCTTGTTCTATGGTGTTGAGTGATAAAATCGGCCATTACCTGCCCTTTGACTGCTTTAGCAGATTCAAACTTTAAGTCAAAATCTAACAAGGCAAGAATCCACTTTCCAACTCTCCCATTCAGTATTGGTATTGACAACATGTGCTTGATTACATCGGCTTTAGACACAACCGTACACTTAGCCGATAGTAAATAATGTCATAATTTGGTGCAGGAAAAATATAAACACAAGCATAACTTTTCAATAGGAGAGTATCTTGTCTCTGGATCCAAAAGCCTTCTGCTCAAATAGAAAACAACCCTTTCTTTTCCTTCAAATTCTTGCATGAGGGCCAATCCAATTGTTTAGCTATTGGCCGACACATACAACTTGAAAGGCTTGCCTTGTTGAGGAGGAACTAACACGGGCGGTGATTTCATATACTCCTTTATTTCCTCAAACGCCTTTTGTTGTACATAACCCCATTTGAATTCTTGATTATTCTTTAATTTCAAAAGAGAAGAAAATGGTAGAATCCTTTCTGATAGATTTCAAATAAACCTTCTGATGAAGTTGATCTTACCAAGCAGAGATTGCAATTTGGTGTTATTAGTTGGAGGAACTGCTTCATCTATTGCCTTCATGCTTTTCTGACCAACCTCAATTCCCCTTTCATGGACGATAAAACCCAAAAACTATCCAGCTGACACTCCAAAGGTACATTCATTATGATTCATCCTTAAACCATGTCTTCTTGCGCACTCCAGAGTCTCCCACAGATCAACTAGATGCTCTTTGTACCCTTTGGATTTTACCACCACGTCATCAATATAAATCTCAACAATTTTGCCGATCAACTTATGAAAAATATAATTCTTTGCTCTTTGATAAGTTGCACCAACATTCTTCAAACCAAAAGTCATTACAACCCATTTGAATAAGTTGATTGCACCTAGGCACCTAAAAGTTGTTTAGCTATATCTTCTATAGCCATAAAGATCTGATTATAACCTGCGTTGCCATCCATAAAGCTGATAACCTTGTGCTAGCTGCTGCATCCACCAATATATCGGCTATTGGCATTGGATAACCATCCTTCTGTGTAGCCTTGTTCAAATCTCTGAAATCGATACATACTCTTAGCTTTCCATTCTTCTTGTACACAGGCACTACATTCGATATCCATTCATCATACCGGCATGGTCTAATAAACTCAGTCTCTAGCAATCTTCCAGTCTCCTTAATATCATCAAGAATATTTGGATTGAATCTCCTTGGAGTCTATTTAAATGGTCGACACCCAGACTTGATTGGTAACCAATGCTCAACAATTGATTGATCTAAACCAGGTATTTTATAATACTCCCAAGCAAAATAATCTTTAAATTCCTTTAATAATTCTATCAGCTCTCGTTTATACTCTGGATCCAACTTAGCTCTTACATATGTCGGCCTAGGCCTATCTACAGGATCAATGTCTACTTCTTCTAACTCATCAGCCGACATAAAGCCATGTCCTAGTTTGCCATCAGTACCATCTATTGGATTTTCCATTTAAAACAAACTCTCAGAGCCGACTGCTCGGATCGGCTGTTGGCCCTCATTGTTGATTTTAATGAAGCCTCCTTCCCAAAATTTGCTAGAAAAATACTCAAAATCTTCTAACTCCCAAAACATTGGATTAACTGTGCTATACTCACAGACTCATCAGCATAAACTAACTCAACATAGTCTCCATGCCACTAAATCAAGCATTGATGCATAGTTGACGGCATGCAGCAATTAGCATGAATCCAATTACGACCGAGAAGCAAACTGTACGAACCCTTTCCATCAATGACAAAGAAAGTAGTGAGCAGAGTTTTTCTTCCAATTGTCAACTCAACGTTTATTGCCCCTCTGGTCTTAGACGAATTTCCTCCAAAATCTTTAAGCATCATGTCAATCTCGATTAAATCTTCTGGCCCCTTACCAACCTTGTGAAAAGTGGTATAAGGCATCAGATTGTTAGAGGCACCACCATCAACTAACATCTTGCTCATCGACTTCCCATCAACAAAACCTTTCTTGTAAAGAGCCTTTAAGTGCCGATGTTTATCTGGTTTATCAAATATAGCTTGTTGCGTCAATGTCAACTTGGCTACCATTTCTTCATATTCATATTCATCAAAATCTGAATATACTTCTTGATCTATTGGAGCTTTGAATTCTGATGGTAGAAGGAAAGCCATTTGAATATCAGCCGATGGCTTACTCTTATCAGCTGTTTGCTTGGCGCGCCATACCTGAAGTCTGCTAGGTCTCTAAGCTTGTTCCAATTCTCTATTCCTCAAGCATTGTACTCTTCTTTTCTGACTTCTGGTCAAACCACCTGGACACCACTGACCTTCTTGCCAAACATACTCTTCTTCATCATCTTCTTTATAATCGACCCAATTTTGATCAACAACTCGTTTACCTAGCTGATCATGAACACATTCATTTTTATGCATCAATCCATGTTACCATATTGATATTCAATTTGATTACGGATAGACGAGCAGTTGGCTTGAGATTGCCTAAACTCCCAATACTGCTCACTGCATTCTTGGTAATCATCTCTGGTAGGCAATTTCAAACCTTTATTCCAGCAATGTCTCAAGAAAGGACAATTCCAATGTGATTCAGCCTGTTCTCTTTCATGCCTCTCTTCTTCTTGTTGATGTTGATGTTCCTTTTCTTCCAACCAGCGCTGATAATCCTTTTTCTTTTGCTGTTGCCATTTATTCAGCAAGATACGAGATGTAACACATGTCCTCATGGCACCAGCTCTTGACGTTTCTCCTTGCTTATATTGGCTCTTCTACTGGTCACGACGTCTTTTGATCTCCCTGTATTCCCCAGCTGATATTTGCATCTCTGGATCAATTGTTCCAGCTTCTTTGGCCCTAACTGATTTTAACACTTTAGTCTTCCCCCTGAACAATTTAGCATCAACCATGTTCTGATCCTTCAGAAAAGGATTATCATCAACCTTCATCTTCCGAGGTGTATTAAACTTAAGTTTTCCCTGCTGGATGGCTCGCTGGATATGTTGTCGAAAGATTCTATAATCATTAATAGTATAAGAAGTGGCATTATGGTACTTGCAGAACTTCTTGTTCTTTAGTTGCTCATGAGGTAGCATGACATGATTAGTAGGTAATTTAATTTGTCCCTTCGCAAGCAAGAAATCGAAGAGCTTATCCGTTGTCGGTGTTCAGAAACCACCGACAAGTAAATTTAGTGGATTGCACATCTAGGCTCAGATGGTGTGCAAAGATGACATGAAGATGTATACTGGTTCGGACAAAATGTCCCTATGTCCAGAGGCGAGCTGTTCATGTTACTTGCACTTGAGTTTGTAATAGGGGTTACAAACGGTCAAGAGAGGGATGAGCTCCCAAGTCTCTAGTGAAGGTGAAGTGGAGTTGAAGTGCTTCTCTGTGGTCGGAAAGACCTCCCCAAATGGGGTGCCTAGCCTTCGCTTTTATAGGCCAAGGGAAGGACCCAAGGTACACGAGAGAGAGAGAGAGAGAGAGAGAAAGAGGAAAAGAAGAAAGGGAAAAAACAGAGAAGGAGGGAGCCTCGGGGCTGCGCTACCCTTCTCCTCCGCGGGTAGGTCCTATGGGCCCTGAAGATGACAATGAAGGTGTGTGCATATTGTGGCTTTGTCCATCTCCGGCGCTGCAGGCAGGCGTCGTCGTCTTGGTCATAATCCTTTTGTCTGTCACTGATGCTACAAGGAGGCACCGCCGCTCGGCCGTGGCACCTCGTTCTTCCCTAGCATGCGGTATGGTTAACAGATCCCCTTGTCTAGAGTCACACAGGGATCAAGCAGCACAGTTGTTGGCAGTCCTTAACTCCAATTTCTAACTACCAATTAAGATATAAAAAGAGGAGAACTTAACAATCTTAATCACATATGCATTTACTATTAACCAAGTTCCACATGTATTTGGAGAACATTATTTTACAGGTCACAAACACAAATACATGGAAGATTTCACCAAAAGGTGCTTTCCAAATGCCAATTTGCGCAAAAGAATAAGGGAGACACCAACCAAAATATTTCAAACAAGGCAAAACACCACGGGGCACTGGTCCATATCCAGCTCAGAGCCCACCATGCAAAGGCGGTGGCGAAGTGGCTCCGTCAGGGTTCGGCTGCTCCCCTGCCGGCACCTCTCGGCCACTCCTACCTCTGGCGGTGGCATGGACACATGCTGAGGTGGTGCATCATGTGTCTCCATGCCAAAGATAGCCAAAAGCACCGCCATAGCTCGTGTATAAATAGAGGGTCACACCCGCCTCTCAAACAACACAACACATTTGGAAGAGTAGACACAAGAGTGACACGATGTAGGAGAAAGAGAGAAGAGCTCCATTCATATCTTAGCTCTCTAGCTAGTCTAGTTTAGGGAGTGAGTGAGGAAGAGTAAGAGTGGAGAAGTACCGGAGTTGTTGGATCCCTCCATTTGTAGCAGAAGGAATGCTGGGAATGTTGGCTCCCTTTTCAATTGTACCTCGATGGACCTAGTACTACTTGGAGTACAAAGGTTCATGTTCTTCTATGGTGGTGAGCTCTTACTTTAAGTTGGTCTTGTTCATTATTTACTTGCGAGTTCATTGTCCATTCTCATAGCAGATACTCTGGTAAAGGGACCTGATAGAGACAGATAACCTCGTTACCTATGGTTGAGGGGTATGCGGTAGGTGGTGACAGCCCTGTCCATCCTTCGTACTCCCCCACGTCCGGGTTCGACGTCGGCTATGGGCCGGTATCGCTTGGCAGACCAGGTGAACGCCGGTGCCCGAAGCAAGTTTATAGTGGCAAGGCTATCTCAACATAGGATCTCTATCCTTAGAAAACTTGACTACCCGAGCTATCTTTCTTCTTGTTACCATGGAAAAACTATATAAGAGACTCTTACACCTCTGTTCCTCGTGGAAATACGATACCTTAATGCTTTCGGGTGAAATGCTACAACAGTAATTCTGTGCGCTTGTAGATTATTTCTGTATATGTTAAGAAATACCAACAATAGTGCTAGTCTGCCTGGCACTATTGAAGACGTGAGTGCCCAGGCGTAGCCTATGGTGGCCGCCGGTCACATCGAGATGCGCCTGCCCCCTCCCTAGCGTTTAGGGCATGGCCCCGGGCCTACATCCCATGTTCATAGCGGTCAGGGTTGGCGGGGGGCCTCATAGGATCCCGTGCCACCATACGAGGCTGACTCCATGACCCCTGGATTGGGCGAGGTGGAGCCTTTTCCCGGGGGGGGGGGTCAGACGTGGCTGGGCCCGCACCTAAGGGGGCGGGTGAGGCAGAGCCCGTGCCTAGAGGGTCGGGCAGGATGGAGCCTGCGTCCTTAGGATTGAGCAGAGCGAGACTTCCTTTATGGTCAGATGGGATGGGGGTCTCACACCAAAGGGTCGGCTAGGCCCGTGATCACATTCTTGATTTATCGAAAGGATAGTTCCCAGTGTCATCTTTGAGCATGGGGATCATTGATTCCCACAGTAGCTGCCGAGACCTTGGGGGAGCTAAGCGCTCCTTTAGGGGCTCCTTCGGGTCATCAAGATTCGCTTTTCTTTTTGACCTAGGCTATCCGGTGGGTGCACGCAAGCGCACCCGCCGGGTGTAGCCCCTAAGCCTTTGGAGGAGTGGGGTACTCCTAAAAGGCTTTCTTTGCTATTAATCTACTACCATGCCTTATGTGTCCCCTTGCGAGTCCAGCCCCCGAGCCTCGGCACGCTGCGGGGGTCCAGCCGGGCGGCCAACCAGCCCTAAGCCCCTAACGGTGAGGGCATATAGTTCCCGGGTCCGTTCGGTCGGTCGTGGGGACTATTTTCCTTTCTTCAAGGGAATTCCTTGGGCCGGCAGCGGTCAAGATTTGGTCATGGGCTAGGATGTCTATGATGCCTAGATGCATGGGCATTGGTCGGGGGTGTCCTGGAGCGGTCGTCGAAACTGCTGCGGGGCTAAACTGCACACCCCTAGTCCTTAGAAAGCCGTAGGAGCGTTCTTGGCTCCATACCCCCTTCATTATTAGGGTGCCAGGAGTTGCGCCCAGTCCTGGCATGGTGCAGAAGATGAGACACCGCTTTGCAAACTACCCAATTCAAGCGTGTGGGAAAAACCGAAGGGGCACGCTGTGTCACATCCGCTATGACGGTTGGTGTCGACGCCGATTGGGCTCCTTGTAAGCCTTTTATAAATTGTGGCCTTCATAGCTTGCCATTGGTCATTGTCACTCCTGCTCCAATCGGACGATTCCTGGCACTTGCCTTCCCTTCTTTGTTGCTTCATCCATGGATCATGTGAAGTGTCCTGCTGGTAACGCGCCTGAGGAGAGGAGGCCCCTCCGACGATGCCTGTCTAAATAGGGGTGAGGGGGGCATCTCCCCATTTCCTCCCGTTGCTGTTGTGAGTTCCCTTCTGACCTTTACTTTTGTTCAGGGCTGTGTCAGATGCGAGCCTGGTCCTGGAGTTGGAGTGACTCCGGGAATGCCTCGAGGCCACCTAGGTCACACTCTGGGTCACTGAGGAGGAGGTAGGAACTGTCCACAACTAGTTGGCGGACGCCTTTTGGCGATCGCCACTTTCCTCCCTCTTGGCTTGTCCTTTCTCTGATTCTTGTGTGCTTTTATCAGAATTGGAGATAGAGCTGCAGACGCTCCGTCTGGCTACAGACATTGCCGCTGGTTATATGCGCGCCCGGGGCAAGCGTCTTGAGGAGTCCTCGATATCCTTGAGCGTGTCAGGGTCATGGTGGAGTATGACGTCCACCGCGGAGTGGCCATCGCCCTGGTGGTGGCCCATTGCCAAGGAGCAAAGAAAACTAGGTGACCTCCTCTGGGCCATCGAGACCCTAAAGGGCACTGGCCTCCACGGGGCCGGTGTCATCGGGGCTTACCTTGTCAGGAGGCTGGCGCTGCGGATGGCGCATTTGACCCGGATGTGGGAGATGGCGCCTGACTCAGCGCCGGAGGGGATGGTGATGGTCTCCGGGGAGGCGATCACCCCCCGTGAGGTGGAGGACTACCTCAAGGATACGCTGGACTGCCCAATGGGCCAGACAACACACCTCGTCATAGTGTATTCGGTCCCATGTCATCCCCCGATGCGTCCAGATGCGGGATTCAGTGAGCCGGTAAGATGTGTCACTGTCTCCTTTCCCACTGAACCTATTCTGGATCTAACTATGGTGGTTTGTAGCACAATCTTCACATCTGAGTCTCTGATCTACCGCTGCTAGAGGACAACGAGAGGAGGGCAAGGAACCGTGCCGTGGCTGAGGTGGCAAAGGCGACAAAGGACAAGGAGACGGAGAGGAGGCGAAAGAGGGCGTTGAGGCAGCTGGATGAGATGATGAGGATGATGAAGACAATGATGATGAGGATGATGACAAGGAGATGATGAGTTGGCCTGGTGATAGTGTCATGCCCTCGCTCCATGAAGAAGAGGAGGTGATCGGCTCCATCCCGGCCTCTGACTAGGACGATCTGGAGCAAGAGGAGGAAGAATACGACGCACCTCAGCAGCCGTCGGGTCCCTTCCCATTCTACACCATGGAGTAGAGGAAGGAGAACACCCCCTAGGGAGGCAGTGATGGACCGCCCTGCCCTGCGCGGGCTCCCCGAACAACATGCTGGCCAAAAGTGGCCTCGCGCCGATGAGGTGTCATCGGGGTCAGGAGGACCAACCCCGAACGTTCATCGTCCAGTGGCATCTAGGTATCTCAGGGATCCTCCTGTTTCACTACTGCTTGATGAAAATTTGTCATGGGTCTGACACTTTGTGTGTGTTGTAGCGTCGGCCGGCTACTTACCCGTCTGGCGGTGGCACCACGGAAGGTCGTCGCCATGCGGGTGACCCAGCAGTCGTCAGCCGGTGCCACGCCTGGCTCAAGCGGGAGGTATCGAGGTGGCCACGGGGTCGTATGGGCAAGCCCTACTAATGACAACGATGGTGTCAACAGTGGGACAGGCGGTGCAACCGGGGCCATCCACCGCCACGATTGACGCATCCGCCGCTGAGCAGGCGGGAGAGGGACGGGTGGTGGAGGACGCACCCATGAAGCGCACTGTGGGCACCACACAGTCGACCCCATCGGTAGCGGGAGAGGAGGAAGGGTCTGCGTCGCGTACGGCGGGTGAGGCGCTGCTGGTTGCAACCCCGCCATCATGAACTAAGGTGCCCAAGGTGGAGCGAGTAGAGGGGGACGCATCCGTGGTGTCCCTGGGAACCATGGTGATGGCACAGATTGCCGCTTCTACATCTGCCGGAGAGGTAGTCTCGGCCGAGGGGTTGCCGCAGGAAGGGTTGGTGCTACCTGGAGCCGATACGAAGCCACCCCAGACCTTGGCCTAGGTAGGGGGCAGCTCTAGTTGGAAAAGTAAGATCATAGAAGGCCAAAAAACAGACAAGGGGATATTCTATATCAACGAGAAAATGAAGAAAGAGCCGACTAAGTATTTTAGAGTGGATGAATAAGGAGTGCTATGCTTCAATGACCGTCTTGTTTTGCCCAAGGACAGAGAGCTAAAAAATCAACTCATGGATGAAGCTCATCTTTCTAAGCTATCCATCCAACCTAGCAGTAGCAAAATGTATCAAAAACTGAGACCTCGTTATTGGTGGACAAAGATGAAGGAGATTGCAGCTTATGTTGCTAGATGTGATACGTGTTGTAGAGTGAAAGCTCTTCATATGAAACCCGCTGGTTTGCTACAAACATTATCAGTGCCAGATTGGAAATGGGATGATATAAGTATGGATTTCATCTCAGGTCTTCCCACCACTCAGAAAGGAAATGATTTAATTTGGGTAATTGTGGATTGCCTTACCAAGTTAGCTCACCTTCTACCAGTCAAGACAGCGTTTCGACCGCCTCAATATGCTAAATGGTACATTGCAAAAATTGTTTGATTGCTTGGTATACCGAAAACTATAGTGTCTGATAGAGGGTCACAGTTTACAGCTCACTTTTGAGAGCATTTGCATAAAGGTTTGGGAACTAGTTTGGTCCACAGTACTGCTTACCATCCACAGACATATGGCCAGATAGAGCGAGTTAATCAAGTTCTGGAAGATATGTTCAGAGCTTGTGTGTTATCTTCAAAGGGTTCATGGGAATCATGGTTACCTTTGGCCGAGTTTGCTTACAATAACAGTTATCAAGAGGGTCTCAAGATGGCTCCATTTGAAGCTTTGTATGGCAGAAAGTGCAGAACACCATTGAATTGGATTGAGCCTGGAGAAAGAAGATACTATGGTGTTGACTTTGTTGATGAAGCTGAGAAAAAGATCCATATTATTCAGCAGAATATGAGAGCTGCCCAATCATGATAGAAAAGTTACGCAGATAAAAGAAGAAGACCGCTCGAGTTTGAAGTTGGTGACTACGTCTATCTAAAGGTTACACCAATGAAGAAGAAACGGTTTGGGGTAAGAAGAAAGATTGCTGCTAGATTTGTGGGACCGTATAAGATATTGGAAAAGAAGGGTCCGGTGGATTATAAGTTATAGTTACCAGAAGCGATGAGTTTGATCTTTCCAGTCTTTCATGTATCAGAACTGAAGAAGTGTTTGCGTGTTCCGAAAGAAAGGATAGAACCCCAGGGCATTAAGATTAAATCAGACTTGGAGTATCGCGGGCAACCGGTTTGAGTTTTGGACACTAAGGATCGAGTCACTCAGAATAAAGTGGTCAGAAGATATAAGATACAATGGAGTCATCATGATGACGGTGACGCGACATGGGAGACAAGAGACTATCTGCAAAACACTTATAAAGATTTTTATAACAAATGGTTTGTAACTCAAAATCTCGGGACGGGATTTTTATAAGGGAGAAGGGCTGTAACACCCTGGTGTTATTCTTGCATTAGCATTTGCAAATCATGAGCATAAGCATCATTATGCATTCATAAGCATCACATGAAATATAAGAGTGAAACATGCTAATGAAACATGCAATGCAGTGTTTTGTTTCAATAAGTTTGATGCCATGTTTATGCTTGTTATGCCATGTATGTACTTGTTTGGTCACTAAAGTAACTTAGAAATATTTAGGATGCAATTTGGAGCAAAGTTTATATTCAAAGTTTTGCCAAATTATGCTTTTTAAAATAATCTTCCAAAAATTAGGTTTTGAAATTAAATTGACTTTAAATCTATAATTCAAATTTTACGCCAAATCTTAAAAATAAATTTATCTTGCTCAAAATAGGGTGGGGGCTTTTTAATTGAAAAAGAAAAAGAAAGCATTTTCTTTTTGAAAATGGGTCGCACCCTCCTTTCTGGCCCATCTAGCTAAGCTGGCCTGCCTGTCTCCGCACCCGCTCCCGTGCGTCGCCACACCGCGCCCAACCGGGCTCAGAAGCCGGTCGCCGCGTGGCGTCCGTACGCCATTGACGCCGGCCGAGTGGCGTCCAGTGGCCCCCGTGCGCACCCTCAAGATGCCTCGCCTGTGCCCCTGCCTCCATTCCATCCTCTAGCTCGTCCTCTCCCTTCCGTTTTTGGAAAACCCGAGCAGGAGAGTTGCTCGCCACTGCGTGCCACCGCTCTGCTGACGCCATGCGTCGCCGTAGCACCACCTCCGCCCTATTGCTCGTGCGCCCCACTTCCCCTCACCTTCCCCTACCTCGTCGACCCGTTGGTAGCCATCGTCATCGAGGGTAAGAGTCTAATCGGCCGCGTTTTCCCTACGCCGCTGCTCGCTAGAGCCAGCCCCGCCATGGATGGCTCGCTCCACTCCTCCATCTCCATCTTTTTGCGCAAGCGCCTCGCCGCAGCTCAGAGGAGCTTGCATGCTGCTTCCGGTGCCTCGTTGTGGCCCGGTGTTATTCGCTGACGGTGAACCGCGCCGCCGCTCCGCCATGCGCACTGGTGAGAGCACGCCGATGCTCCTCGGCGCCATCTTCTAGTTTGCTGGATCCGCACTACTGAGGGGAGGCCGAGGGTGGCGGCCTTGCTGCCGGTGACCTCACCACCGGCGAGATCCCAGCCGGTCAACGGCCCCCTGCCTCGGGTGGCCGATGGGTGGGGTCCCGGTTGACTACGGGGCCCAGATGTAGTGTACCATGGCCAGGTTGGGGGAAAGGCGTGGGGTGCACATTGCATTTTCCATGGCTGATTTTGAAAAGGATTTAAGAAATGCTTTCCAGAAAATGTTAAAATGCTTCAAAAATTCATATCTCGTGATATATTGCTCTAAAATTGATGAAACAAATTTTGCTAGGTTTCTTGTGAGTAGATCTACAGTATAAAAATATTGCATGTCAGTTTTGAGATACTTTTATATAGAGCTTTGTTTAATTCTTAAAAATGATGTTATCTTAGGAATGCATAGTAAATCATATATGTGTCAAAAAAATGTGGTTCTAGTTTTGTTGATCTATTCATGTGATGTACTTTCTGTGAAAAATATTTGACATGCATGTTCTATGAAAGAAAATGGCTAAGTATTTTATGTGTATTAATTGTTGATTTCTTGTAAAATTTCTAGGGCTAAAAATATGAATAATATATGCATGTGAAACTTTCTCTACAGTGTTCCTATACTGTGTAGATTATGAAAAAATATGAAATATGTTGTTTGATACTTTTCATAGTACAAAATATTTTCATGTGCTTAATTGTTATGCTTTTTGCCTTTTTAGTATAAGTTGTTATACTTATCAAATTGGCTTGAAAATTTTATGATAGGCTACTTATTGCATGATGAAACCACTGTAATTTTCACATAATTTTCTGAGCACCAGAGTTATATGTTTCTGTTCAAGCCCTTCTTTAAAATAGAATCAATTAAGATTCCTTAATGCATGTTTAGTTAAAATGTGTTGCTTTGGTGTATCTTTGAAGCACTAAATAACCTGCTGGTATGATTAACATGTTAGTTGTTTTGTGATATTGATATGTATGCATGTCTTGTGTGTGATATGCTTTATTTTACCGAAGAGGAGAATTGCACCTACTCGGTAAAATAGAAATGAAATTGCCCATCCACATGCAAGCATTCTTATTCATCATACCTCATTCCATCCTATGCACGACTTTCATAATCACACATACCTATGCATCATACAGGATCATAGGAGGAAGTTCCGGTAGTGGTGCTAGAAGAACAGGTGGGAGCAAATCCGCAGGAGATCTAGGCACAGGAGGTGCCCGAAGCCGAGGAGCTAGGCAAGGAACTCCTGGAGTGCGTGGACCACCTGCCTAGTTCCTTCAAAAGAGGCAAGCCCCATAGCATTATAAGTCTCCTACTTTATAAAAGCAATTAATTATATAAGTTCTATATATTGTTGCATTAAGTTATAGGAGTTGAGTGAAACCGTTGATGCATATATTATATCCTTGTCTACCTTGTTATATCCTTTACCCTGCTAGGTTTGGGATCAAATAAATGTTTAACCCTGCTTAGATCGGTAGCAGTCGGTGATTTCCTGTCAACGGCAACTATAGGTGGTTACCGAATACCTTAGCTATGGATGCTATCATGGAAATAACCAAGTGTTGATGGATAAATGAAACCGGGCAGAATAAGTAGTGGGCAACCAGACAGGGTTCTGGGGTGCGGTGATCCCTTCACCCATCAGCTCGAGCACCCATTTGGTGATCCTTCCCACGGCATCTCAGTTTTGGATGACCTCCCTAAGAGGGAAGGATGAAACTACCGTCACGGGGTGTGACTCGAAGTCATGCCGCAACTTTCTCCTAGCGATCAGGACGGTATACAAGGGCTTTTGGATTTGAGGATAACAGGTCTTGGAATCAGCCAAGACCTCACTGATAAAATAAACTAGGCGTAGCACCTTGAGAGTATGCCTTGCTTCTTCCCACTCTACAACCAGGGCGGCGCTGACCACTTGCGTGGTGGCCACGATATACGGCAGGAGTGGCTCCCTTTCGACCGGCGGGACTAGGATTAGGGCCTTCATCAAGAGCTCCTTGGGCTTGTTAAGTGCCTCCTGAGCCTTGGCTATCCACATGAACTGGTCGATTTTCTTCAGAAGCCGGTAAAGGGGGAGACCTCGGTCATTGTCGCACCCGGTTTTCCGAAGAATACCAAGCGCTAACTATATGTGTGCCCAGGATGTCCACACGACACATATAGCGACAAATATGGAGAATATCAAGAACAATGCTTTATTATATATCGAACATAGTTACATCAAAACTTACAACTATTACAAAGCGTAGCAGAAACTATTCTATATCTTCTCTTCGGGACTCCATACTCCACAGGGACGGTTGACTAGGGGAAGCACTCGCCTAGTACTCATGGACTCCGTAAGAAACTCTTCACTTGATTCACCATCTGGTACCCATCCGGGATTTTTATTGGTGACAACGACAAGCGTCAGCTCACCATGCTCAGCAAGTATACCATGAGGTTATGCAAGGCTCAAGAAGGCTTGACTCGGTTGTACTGCGGTAAGCATTTTTAGTTGGTCATATTTTATTTATTATGCCTATGTTTCTAAGTTATGCTTATGGCTCCCATGTGAATATAATTAGTTATCACCATCAAGATTAATCATATCCCAAACCATCCATAGTGTCACACCCATTTTTAAGGACAAAAATAGGATGCATAAAGTACTCATGTGCGTCCCAGGACATGATCGCACACATAAGTAGACAAATTACATAGTATCATCACAGTGCTTATTACATAGCGAATAAATATTTAAGACATAGTCTTGAACAATAGATAATAATAACTAATAGTAATCTCCAGCGGAAACTCCACACAGGGACACGGTTGACTGGTTGACACCAAGACTAGTACTCATTACGATAATCTTCCTCATAATCTTCATCTGTTATGGTGGAAATAGCAAGAGTGAGTCCATGTCGAACTCAACAAATATAACACAGAGTTCATGAGGCTCAAAAGGCTAGACACTGTTTAACTGCGTTTAGCTTTTAATCATATAATTAGCAATTGAATAGCATCAAGATAAACCGCTTCCCATTAAAGAACCAATGATCAATTGTAATAATGATAACGAATAGCATTAACATGAGCATAATAATAATCAACAATAATTAAACATGATATAGCAATGGTGATCATCTATCTGTAAATGTTCCAAGGCCGCTCGTATCCATGAGCACGGCTAGTATACCAGTTTTAAACTCTGCGCAGAGGTGTACACTTTCACTGTAAGTCATGATTTCCAAATGAGTGGGGAGATCAAGCCCAAACACCCGAGAACCATATAAAGCCATCCAAAAGTTCGTCTATCAAGTTAGGGCCATTAGATTCACTCGGCAGGCAGATGTAGAACCCCCCTTCCCTGTGGCACAACAACCGCAGCCTATACACACTAGGCTAGGGGCTCGCACTACACCCAACGTGGCAAGCCTTTCTTACGCCATTTAAGGTAACCACTAACAAGCTAGAAAAGGTCTCTTGAACAACTAAAGCCAGAGCCATATAGCCCTCACAGCTGTACTGTATGTCCCGAATGATCACGTACAGATAAGTCCTTATGGAGAGTAACCAGAGCATCAAAAATAATACACATGCTCTAGCCCCCTTTTAACAATAATTAAATCATCTTAATGGTTGCTTTCTTAATTCATTAATCATATTACAAGATCATTGTTCATAGTTTGAGCACTAGCAATAACTATCCATATGCATTCCCATGGTTGACCAGGAATCAAGATAACAATCACTAAGTTATAATCTCTAAGGTTGTCAAGGTAAGCGCATGCATATGTATGATAATTTCAATGTATAGGTAGTAAGGATAGTCCTGTGTTATACTTGCCTTGATCAAAGCTCTCCAAATAACACTACTGACTTGGCTCAAAGTAATACTCCGAATCGTCCAGATACTGCTCACCTTCTACACTCGATCATCAATCAACAACATACATGCATCCAATCAAACATACACGAAGCAAACAAAGAGATATAATTAGAACAGTACACCAACAGTAACAAAACAGTAATAAAAGTTTATAAAACTCTTCTACACGTTTCTACGATCACACAGACGCAAAGATCACCAAATTCGGAGTTAAAACGTGAAAGTTATGAATTTTCTAAGATTTCCTATAGATAAATAAATATTTAATTATAAACTCAAAAAATAAATTATCAAAACTAACTGTACATAACACTAACATGTAGAGCTCACAATTATGAACCTAACGCAACTTGAACGGACCAAATCGGAGTAAAAACGAGGTTTTTATGACCAAAACAATTCTAGTGGCAAAACTGTAATTTCCTGAAAACGTATTTTTGAATAAACCGAAAGAAAATACGCTTTCAAAACGCGAAAACGCATTTTCTGAAATACGCTATGGATTGCGGGTTGATTTCTAAAAAGCCGAGGGTCTCTTTATGAATTTTACCCGCGAAGGGGTAAGTTCTAATCTCGACCGTCGATCCAAGATCGGACGGCCGGAATCGTTCTCAGCAAAAGAAGAGAGAGGGAGCACGGCTTCTTTCTCCCCTCCGGTCGGCGGCCACCATAGCCAACCACCGGAGCTCTCCGGAAAAGCTCGGCTTCGCTGTTCCCGACCACCAAATGTCCCCCAACCACTTCCAATCGGTCGAGAAGATCAACCCTAACTCCTCTACACGATTCATGCCCCCAAGATGTCCCAAATAGAGAGCACGGCAAGGGTGAGACGGCGGCACCATTGCCGACCGACGGTGAGCTTCAAAAACTCTCTACGAAGCCTCTCCAACCAAAATAAGAGCACAAGAGGATAGAGGAGACGAGTGCGGACTCACCAACGCGAAGAGTTTGACCTCCAACTCACCCGAAAGCACTCCACCCGAATGACCGCCGTCCTCCAACAAACTCAAGCCCTAGAACTCAATTGCTTGTGGTGGAACTCACGGTTTAGATGAAAAACGGAAAATATAGGGTCACAACTTCCTATTTGTAGCTCCAAGTTGCCGTATACGGGTAGGATATCCCGAAAATCGCGAGAAGGGCGGCGGTTGTACTCTGGTTCGGAGTCCGGCTCGAACACAGGAGGAGGAAGACGCTTATGACATGCGGACCCCACCCGTCAGCGACCACACAGAGAGGGAGGCGCGGCTGCTACTACGCTGGACCGGACTGGGCCGTGCGATGCTGACCGGCCCACGCGATTGCGGCGCTGGGAAGAAGCGGCCTCGGCCCAATGGCCCAAGAGAGAGAGGGAGGGAAAGACAGGCCGGCCCGGTTAGGCTTCTAGGCCGCCGGCTGCATAGGTAATCTGTTTTATTTTTTTTCTTTGTTTACTTGTTTTCAAGAAATATCTCAAATAAATTTTCTAATCCAAAATAAAATAAAATAAATCCACACCACATAACAAAATAAATGCAACAGCATGAATGCAACACCAAATATATTTTATTATTATTTTAATTTGCCATTATTTTCAAATCAAATTTATTCAAAATTCATTATCTCTAATATTTGGGTGTTACAAATTCTACCCCCCTTAAAAGAATCTCGTCCTCGAGATTGGACTGCTTACTCAAACAACTGCGGATATGATTTCCTCAGTTCATCCTCTCTTTCCCAAGTTGCCTCTGCCTCTGAATATCGATTCCACTGTACTTTACACATCTTAATAATCCGACTTTGAGTAACTCTCTCAGCAGTTTCTAGAATCTTAATCGGAAACTCTTCATATGTAAGATCCTCCTTAACAGTCAATTCTTCTAAACGTATTTGCTCCTCGGGCACCCGCAAACACTTCTTAAGTTGTGAAACATGAAACACATCATGCACTCCAGATAAATTCTCAGGCAACTCTAATTGATAAGCAACTTCCCCACGTCTAGCAATAACTTTAAATGGTCCAACATACCTTGGTGCTAGTTTACCTTTCATGTTAAACCTCTTCACACTTCTCATAGGTGACACCTTCAAATAGACATAATCACCTACCTCAAAAACTAGATCTCTTCTCCTATTATCAGCATAACTCTTCTGACGAGACTGTGCCACTCTCAAATTCTCACGAATCACTCGCACTTGATCTTCTGCGTTTCTAAGAACATCTGTACCAAACACCTGAGATTCACCTGTCTGATCCCAAAACAACGGAGTTCTACACTTACGTCCATACAAAGCTTCAAACGGTGCCATCTTAAGACTCTGTTGATAACTATTATTGTAAGAAAATTCTGCATAAGGCAAACTCTTATCCCAACTGGTTCCATATTGCAATGCACAAGCTCTCAACATATCCTCTAATACCTGGTTGGTCCTTTCAGTCTGTCCATCTATCTGTGGATGATATGCTGTACTAAAATTCAATTTGGTTCCCAAAGATTCATGTACAGCTTTCCAAAAGTGTGATGTAAACTGCGAACCTCGATCAGACACAATCTTCTTTGGAACTCCATGCAAACAGACTATTCTTTCCATATACAAGGTAGCTAATTGTACTCCCGTGTAATTAGTCTTGACTGGTATAAAATGAGCAACTTTAGTCAATCTATCCACTATCACCCAAATAGAATCATAACCTCTTTGAGTACGCGGTAACCCCACTATAAAGTCCATACCAACTTCCTCCCACTTCCATTCAGGAATCTTCATTGGTTGCAACAATCCAGCAGGTCTCTGATGCTCTGCTTTCACCCTCTGACAAGTATCACACAATGCCACATACTCAGCCACATCTCATTTTAATCCAACCCACCAATATTTCTGTTTAAGATCCAAATACATCTTAGTACTACCAGGATGAATAGAATAAGCTGACTCATGAGCTTCGCGAAGAATTGCCTGTCTAACAGTTTGATCCTCAGGTACACACAGCCTCTTTCCAAACCACAAAATTCCATTATCATCCATCCGAAAGCCTGGTGACTTACCAATCACTATATCTTCCGCTATCTTCTTTAGTTTCTCATCCTTCAACTGACCCTTGTAGATTTCTTGCTCTAAAGTAGGCTCTATCACTAATTCCATTGTATTAGTAACAATTCCCAAATTCAAATACTCAAATTCAGCACATAACTCCCTAGTCATAGACAATGTTCGTATCTCATTGGCATAACTTTTCCTACTAAGAGCATCAGCTACTACATTAGCCTTACCAAGATGATAGTGTATCTCAATATCATAATCCTTAATCAACTCTAACCATCTGCGTTGCCTCAAATTCAGATCTGACTGAGTGAAAATATACTTCAAACTCTTATGATCAGTGTATATATCACTCTTATGTCCAATCAAATAATGTCTCCATATCTTTAAAGCATGAACTACAGCTGCTAACTCCAAATCATGTGTAGGATAATTCAACTCATGCTTTCTCAACTGCCTAGATGCATAAGCCACAACTCTACCTTCTAGCATAAGAACACATCCCAAACCTTGACGAGAAGCATCACAATAAATAGAAAACTTCTTACTCAAATCTGGCAAAATCAAAACAGGCGCTGTAGTCAACCTCTTCTTCAATTCCTCAAAACTAGCTTGACATTTATTAGACCACACAAATTTGGCATTCTTCTCTAACAGAGATGTCATAGGTTTAGCAAGTTTAGAAAACCCTTCAATGAACCGTCTATAATATCCAGCCAATCCCAAGAAACTGCGAATCTCGCTAGCATCAGTAGGTGGTTTCCAATTCAATACATCCTTTACCTTGCCTGGATCCACTGATATCCCTCCATTAGAAACAATATGACCAAGGAAAGAAACTTCCTTCAACCAAAACTCACATTTACTTCGCTTCGCATACAGTTTATGCTCTCTAAGCTTCTGCAATACCAACCTCAAATGTTCAGCATGCTCTACCTCTGTCTTGGAAAATACCAGTATATCATCAATAAACACTGCCACAAACTTATCCAAATATTCCATGAACACCTTATTCATCATGTACATAAAGTATGCAGGTGCATTGGTCAATCCAAACGACATAACAATATACTCATACAATCCATACCTTGTAGTAAAAGTTGTCTTTGGAATATCAGAGGCACGAATCTTCAACTGATGATAACCAGAACGTAAATCAATCTTAGAGAACACACAAGCACCTCTCAACTGATCAAACAAGTCATCAATCCTGGGCAAAGGGTACTTATTTTTGATAGTTACCTCATTTAGTGACCGATAATCAACACACATCCTCTGACCGCCATCTTTCTTATCAACAAAAATAACTGGTGCTCCCCAAGGTGATGAACTAGGTCGAATAAAACCTTTATCTTGTAATTCTTTAATTTGTTTCTTAAGTTCTTCTAATTCATCTACTCCCATCCTATATGGTCGTTTGGCTATGGGTGCAGTTCCAGGAAGTAATTCAATAAGAAATTCAATGTCTCGGTCAGGTGGCATACCTGGCAATTCATCAGGGAAGACATCCGGAAATTCCTCAATCACTGAATTCTCCTTAATAGTATCTTCAAGCTGATTCACCACAGCGGTTGGTTGCTTCTGCACTGCTACATCCACATTGATTTTATCTCCATTAGGTGCAGTCACAACTACCACTTTCTGCTGACACTAAATCTCTGCCTGATTTTGCTTCATCCAGTCCATACCCAATATCACATCAATACCAGATGTCCTCAACACTATAGGAGTTATCTTAAACTCTACCCCCCTTAATACCATACTAATTGGAAGACAACGATTATTGGTTTGCATGGTACCTCCAGGTGAATTTACTAAGAGAGGTTCTTTCATAGCTAGCATGGGTATACTATGCATTTTAACAAAAATGTTGGATATGAATGTATGAGATGCTCCAGAGTCAAAAAGAACAGTTGCGGGAGTGGAATGTACATTGAACGTACCAATCATAACTTCTGGTGCATCATGAGCTGTATCAGAAGACACGTGATTCACCCTTCCAGTACCAGATTGCCTCTGGTTGCTCTTCTGGCTCTGAGGAGTCTGCTGGTTCTGCTTCTCAGGACAATGATAAGACATATGACCCTCTTTACCACAGACAAAGCATCTAGTAGGCGTGCTGGGAGCACTATTCTTCATGGGGGTAACATTGGGATTTCCAGTGCGAGGAGTCTGTTGCCCAGTCTGCTGATACTGTTGACGCTGTGGATATGATGAACGCTGCTGCGACTGATTACTTTGCCAATTTTGGGACCACCTCTGATTCGGATTGTGATTCCACTGGCTAACCGGTCCCTGAAACTTCTGATGAAAACCATGCTGAGAATTTGTGCGTTGACGGTTGTTGCTTCCTGAGCTTTGTACCTTCATCTTCCTCTTTCTGTCCATCTCTCTGCGCTCATTATCAAGCACAATAGCTTTATTCACCAGCTCTTGAAAACTAGCATAGTTATTCCCCTTCAATTGCAAGCAAAGATCATAATAAATTCCCTTCAAGAAAAGACGCTGCCTGTCCGCATCTTCCTTCACTTCATTAGGAGCATAGCGAGCCAACTGGGTGAACCTGTCATGATATTCACTAACGCTCATCTGTCCCATCCTAAGGTTTCTGAATTCTTCCTGCTTCAGCTCAATTATACCTTCAGGAATATGACGAGCTCGAAAATCTCTAACAAACTCATTCCAAGTGATAGGAGGAGCATTGTTAGGGCGTGCAGCTTGATACGACTCCCACCAAGTCTGAGCTATCCCCTGTAACTGACCAGATGCATATAACACCTTTTCCATATCGTTGCATTGGGCTATATACAACTGTTTCTCAACGGCTCTCACCCAATCATCTGCCTCTAAAGGATCAGCAGCATGAGAAAACACTGGAGGGCGTCCCTTCAAAAATTCTCCACGTTTGTTCCTTACTTGCACAGGTGGGGGTCCTCCTGCAGGGGGATTATTCTGCATGTGCTGCATAAACATCTGCATCATCTGATTCTGAGTTTGCATGAGTTCCTCCATAGTAACGGGTGGGTTAGCACCTCCACGACCTCTGCCACGACCTCTGCCTGACATCTGTTTCCAAAACACAGAAGATGAAATTCAGTACGATCCGAGATGATGTATTCAATAGATAAACAAAATCTGATTTTTCTTGGCAAACTCCAATTTCAGCAACTCAGTAAAACTGTCATATCTCGAGCTACAGACGTCCAATTCAGATGATCTTTACATGGTTGGAAAGCTTACAAAATTATCTACAACTTTTATTCACAACACTTTTTCTGATTCTATCAATAAATTGGTCAAAATCTGAACTTAACCGAAACTGTTTCAGAATTCCAGACTGTGCAGTAACCCCAACTTGGAACAGATATATCTCTTAGCTCATAATAGCTATTAAAGTGATTCTTGTGGGGTTGGAAAGATATAGAAGTCTAATTATTCCCAGTAAAATTTCTTAAATTTCTCATGTACGGACTTTAAGTTATTTCTAAAACATCCCATACTGATCCAAAAATCAGCAAAGGACAGAACTAAGTTAACCTCATATTCAACTAATATATTTTGATCAAACTTATTATTCTTAACCATGGAACTTGTAGCCATATCTACAAAACTCCAGCACACATTACAAATATCCAAATCACACATTATCATAATAACAATCCATCAATCACATAATTGTTCACACCACAAACTGACTCTTAAAACAATCCAAACTTAAAATTAACTCGCAACTACTATCGTTCCTATTACATAGGGATTTTTCCTATTTCCTAATTAAGCTTCTCATAAATCTTGGGACGACCTAACTCCACCCTTAATTGGTCAATCTCCTTATAAGCTTGCTCCTTAAGTTCTTTTTTCCTTCAACAACTCATCCTTCAAATCCACCTCATGGAGAGCCAATTCACGAGCTAATCCCACTGTAGCTTGTAAAGTCAAGGAGGAATCATCTGCAAGCGGCACGGTCCAAATACCCTTGTCATGTAAGAAACAAGGAAAATACCGGAGTGCACCCTTTAACGTCTTGTCCGAGCGTAGACCATGGTAGTAAACAAATGCATTGTAGGCGACATCCTCCATGCTTGTCTCCACGGTTGCCCGGCTCACTCTGGTAATGAACTTGGACTCTACCTTAGGCTCCTTAGTGGTAGGATCCCTCTTCTTGACCCATAACTCCATTTCCCAATAGGAATCCATCCATGGATGACTATACTCTGCACTGCGATACTCCAACGTAGCTTCCCAGTCGTAGTAGTAGTTGTCCAAGGTTCTTGTCAACATATCATGGAAGAAAGCATCAGCCTTAGGAACCATGATATGAAGCTTCGTGGTCCACCCCATAACTACATCCTCCATTGGTGTATCACCAACTCTTGATTCAGCATCAGATAGCTCTTCATCACCATCTTCATATGGCTCCTGGGGTTTGAAACGGGCAACGTACTGTGCAGCTGACAGACGGGGATGAGGAGGCATCTACAAGATTTAGACATAGATTAGATAGAATCAATATATTTTCGCAATAGAATAAAGTAGAGGAAGCATAAAACTTTAGTAATTAACAAGGTGAAAAGAGGGAGCATGAATTAAGTGAAGTATGGATGCTATCAACGACCATTCTAACTAGGCTTGCGTCCTACAGTCAATACGGCTCTGATACCAATCTGTCACACCCATTTTTAAGGACAAAAATAAGATACATAAAGTACTCATATGCGCCCCAGGACATGATCGCACACATAAGTAGACAAATTACATAGTATCATCACAGTGCTTATTACATAGCGAATAAATATTTAAGACATAGTCTTGAACAATAGATAATAATAACTAATAGTAATCTCCAGCGGAAACTCCACACAGGGACACGGTTGACTGGTTGACACCAAGACTAGTACTCATTACGATAATCTTCCTCATAATCTTCATCTGTTATGGTGGAAATAACAAGAGTGAGTCCATGTCGAACTCAACAAATATAACACAGGGTTCATGAGGCTCAAAAGGCTAGACACTGTTTAACTGCGTTTAGCTTTTAATCATATAATTAGCAATAGAATAGCATCAAGATAAACCGCTTCCCAATAAAGAACCAATGATCAATTGTAATAATGATAACGAATAGCATTAACATGAGCATAATAATAATCAACAATAATTAAACATGATATAGCAATGGTGATCATCTATCTGTAAATGTTCCAAGGCCGTTCGTATCCGTGAGCACGGCTAGTATACCAGTTTTTAACTCTGCGCAGAGGTGTACACTTTCACTGTAAGTCATGATTTCCAAATGAGTGGGGAGATCAAGCCCAAACACCCGAGAACCATATAAAGCCATCCAAAAGTTCGTCTATCAAGTTAGGGCCATTAGATTCACTCGGCAGGCAGATGTAGAACCCTCCTTCCCTGTGGCACAACAACCGCAGCCTATACACACTAGGCCAGGGGCTCGCACTACACCCAACGTGGCAAGCCTTTCTTACGCCATTTAAGGTAACCACTAACAAGCTAGAAAAGGTCTCTTGAACAACTAAAGCCAGAGCCATATAGCCCCCACAGCTGTATTGTATGTCCCAGATGATCACGTACAGATAAGTCCTTATGGAGAGTAACCAGAGCATCAAAAATAATACACATGCTCTAGCCCCCTTTTAACAATAATTAAATCATCTTAATGGTTGCTTTCTTAATTCATTAATCATATTACAAGATCATTGTTCATAGTTTGAGCACTAGCAATAACTACCCATATGCATTCCCATGGTTGACAAGGAATCAAGATTACAATCACTAAGTTATAATCTCTAAGGTTGTCAAGGTAAGCGCATGCATATGTATGATAATTTCAATGTATAGGTAGCAAGGATAGTCCTGTGTTATACTTGCCTTGATCAAAGCTCTCCAAATAACACTGCTGACTTGGCTCAAAGTAATACTCCGAATCGTCCAGATACTACTCACCTTCTACACTCCATCATCAATCAACAACATACATGCATCCAATCAAACATACACGAAGCAAACAAAGAGATATAATTAGAACAGTACACCAACAGTAACAAAACAGTAATAAAAGTTTATAAAACTCTTCTACACATTTCTACGATCACACAGACGCAAAGATCACCAAATTCGGAGTTAAAACGTGAAAGTTATGAATTTTCTAAGATTTCCTATAGATAAATAAATACTTAATTATAAACTCGAAAAATAAATTATCAAAACTAACTGTACATCAACACTAACATGTAGAGCTCACAATTACGAACCTAACGCAACTTGAACGGACCAAATCGGAGTAAAAATGAAGTTTTTATGACCAAAACAATTCTAGTGGCAAAACTATAATTTCCTGAAAACGTATTTTTGAATAAACCGGAAGAAAATACGCTTTCAAAACGCAAAAATGCATTTTCTGAAATACACTATGGACCACGGGTTGATTTCTAAAAAGCCGAGGGTCTCTTTATGAATTTTACCCGCGAAGGGGTAAGTTCTAATCTCGACCGTCGATCCAAGATCGGACGACCGGAATCGTTCTCAGCAAAAGAAGAGAGAGGGAGCACGGCTTCTTTCTCCCCTCCGGCCGGCGGCCACCATAGCCAACCACCGGGGCTCACCGGAAAAGCTCGGCTTCGCCGTTCCCGACCACCAAATGTCCCCCAACCACTTCCAATCGGTCGAGAAGATCAACCCTGACTCCTCTACACGATTCATGCCCCCCAAGATGTCCCAAATAGAGAGCGCGGCAAGGGTGAGACGGCGGCACCATTGCCGACCGACGGTGAGCTTCAAAAACTCTCTACGAAGCCTCTCCAACCAAAATAAGAGCACAAGAGGATAGAAGAGACGAGTGTGGACTCACCAACGCGAAGAGTTTGACCTCCAACTCACCCGAAAGCACTCCACCCGAATGACCGCCGTCCTCCAACAAACTCAAGCCCTAGAACTCAATTGCTTGTGGTGGAACTCACGGTTTAGATGAAAAACGGAAAATATAGGGTCACAACTTCCTATTTGTAGCTCCAAGTTGCCGTATACGGGTAGGATATCCCGGAAATCGCGAGAAGGGCGGTGGTTGTACTCCGGTTTGGAGTCCGGCTCGAACACGGGAGGAGGAAGTCGCTTATGACATGCGGACCCCACCCGTCAGCGACCACACAGAGAGGGAGGCGCGGCTGCTACTACGCTGGACCGGACTGGGCCGCCCGATGCTGACCGGCCCACGCGATTGCGGCGCTGGGAAGAAGCGGCCTCGGCCCAATGGCCCAAGAGAGAGAGGGAGGGAAAGACAGGCCGGCCCGGTTAGGCTTCCAGGCCGCCGGCTGCACAGGTAATCTGTTTTATTTTTTTTCTTTGTTTACTTGTTTTCAAGAAATATCTCAAATAAATTTTCTAATCCAAAATAAAATAAAATAAATCCACACCACATAACAAAATAAATGCAACACATGAATGCAACACCAAATAAATTTTATTATTATTTTAATTTGCCATTATTTTCAAATCAAATTTATTCAAAATTCATTATCTCTAAAATTTGGGTGTTACACATAGAACCATCTATCTCGAAAAGGATCCAGGCCGCTCGTGACCGTGAGCCCGACTGATATATCAGTTTGATCAAACTCTGCAGAGTGTGTACACTTTCACCTTGAGTCGTGAATACCCCTGTGCCTGAGGTGGCCAACCTCTTGACTCACTTCCAAGGTAAGTCGGCAGGGTTCACTACGAAGCCTTTCACTAATTACCCTAACAAGTTAGTAGCCGCGAGGTTTCAGCGTCTAGGGAAATGGAGCCCCCCTTCAAGAGTGGCACACCATGACCGCAGCCCAGTACTCACCTTGACAGGCAAGAAGCCATTCTGCAACCTAGTCCCCCCTCTTGCACCGAAAACTTTCGGTAACTACTAACAAGCTAGAGAAAACTAGCTATACGACTAAGATCGTGCCCATTTTGATTCTCAAGGTTGTACGGAAGTCCTGGGTTGCCGCTTTAAGATTCAGTCCTTATGGAGGGCGGACTAGAGCACCCAACAAGGCCCAATGCTCTAACTCCCTTTCTGTCCATGTTGCCGAAAAGCACCATTTTATCCAATGATTTTATAAGTCATTAATCAGGATTAACATTATAATATTTGGTGACTACAAGCTAAGCAAAACTACCCATATGCATGAACCCAAGGTAACAAGGAAGAGGGTACAAAAATACTAGGTAAAGTCCTTAGCATCATATTAGACACATGCATATGAAAGTGATTATAAGGTTATTAGGTAACAAGGGAACTCATGTTACACTTGCCTCAAATAGTGCTCAAACTTGTCCAACTCTCCTTCTGGATCATCCTTGTATAGCTTCATCTAACGATAGCAACAACCATCACAAGCATCATAGACAAACCTAGAAGCATTACATCAATCATTATATATAAAACAAGATATAAAGTTTATTAAACAAGTAGGGCTTGTTCTAAGACCGCGAGAGTGCAAAAACTAACCAAAAGAGGAGCCACGATTAAAAGATATGATAGTTGAAAGGTATAGATGGGAAGGATTGAATTCATATGAGAAGGTGAAGTTTGGACCTGAAGATACATATTCGGAACAAAAAGGGTTGGACATGTGTATAGGTTACTTGGGAACATATCATGATAAACCAGTGCACTAAGGTGGATGATAGATCAAAGAGAAACACGATTATGGCGATTTGTGCATCGGTTGAGCGTACCCGGTGGCGGACAGCGGCGGGTAGCAGCGGCTGCGGCCATGAGAAGGTTGAGATGCATCAAACTTATTGGCATAGAACTTTGTAGGATCATGTGCAACTAGGAAACACACGGTCATGGTAGAGGGCTCAGCGAATCATGTAGTGGTTTAGCGGGGAACGTGGCGAATTGCTGAGCTATCAAAAACATACACGTCGGCGGACAGCGGTGGTTATGATGACTAATTGCATGGCTATAACAAAGACAAATGGTGATTCGATGGATGGGGTTGCAAGGCACTGCATGGAACATATTGTGACAAAAGGACATGATGTTTTGACCGTCGGTTAGGCGGGGAACAAGATTGCAAGGTGGCACTACGTGGCTGTTGACATGGCAGGAGCAGCGACTTGGTGATGCTTATATCCTCAATGTTGTGGTTCATATGACCAAGAAAACTTGTGTATATGTGTGCAAGTATATGATGCACATTGTGGTCGAAGAGCTTGACCACCGGAGCGGCGAAACATTGGGAACACGCATGCCAACCGGCATCAGCACGGCTGCGGGGCAGCAGGGACAGCGAGCACAAGATAGGAACATATATCTTTCATCTTTGGTCATATCGCCATGAAACTTTGCAGAGGCATGTACAACTATATAGATGATGCCATAGCCAAAGAATGCATCCTAGGGTTCACTGGATCAACGGGAATGTCGTTGCCAAAAACAGGGTGTCTGCTGTTTGGACAGCAGGCATAGTCGGCACTTCCATCTCCATATCTCAGCCATCGGGGATTGCATAGCCGAACCAACTTGTGGGATCATGTGCAGGGATGTCACGAACATGTAGGTTCAAGGGCTCGATGATTTGGACAGTGGATTATCGGGGAACGCCAAAACCACTCAGAGCTGCAATCTGACCAAACAGCAGGAACAGCGGGCACGGAGACGACAATATCTCTAGTTCCTGAACTCCTATGGCAAAACCATTTTACAGAGGTGTGTTCAAGGATGTTAGCTACAATTTGACCAAAGAGTTTGATGATTGGAGTCACGAAACAGCGAGGAACGCCGATTCCGTCAACAGCAGCAAATCTGGCCGCGAAGACAGCAACACATACATCGGATAAACTTCGCCGGGGATCAACCATACGTCACCTAAGGTACTTGATATGCAGAGGTGAACATGAAAACATGATGGGAGAGATGATGGAGTGTTCTCACCAAGGGAAAGGGTGTGGTGGAGTGAGGAGATGCATCGACGACGGCCGGTGACGATGATGTAGTACAACGGGGCATCCTTCTCGCGTTGCAGTTGATCGGGGCAGCCATGGGGGAGGAGGAGGAGCTGTAGGGGCGTCCCTCCTCTGTTCTTCACGTGGGAAATGAAGGGGGAGGCGTGAGGTGGAGATGGGGGAGGTAAATATGAAGGGGAAGTGATGGGAGGTGAAGGGGTAGAAAGGCAAAGGGTCATGTCTTGATATTCTTTGCCTTGGTTGATATTTTTGCAAGATTGGAGAGGGCTTCTAGGGAGGTGACGTGGGAGAGGGGAGAGGAAGAGATAGAGGGCTGGTTGGGCTTGATGTTGGACCCCAAAGGAGAGGACGATGGTTGGGCTTTGACCCATGGCGAGAGTTAATGCAAGGTTTGGACCGGGTTCGGCCCGAAGTGAAGATAGAGTTATGGGGCAGGCTGCTTGTGGTCTTTTTGGGTTGTGGGCTTTGATCAAGAGGAGAAAATGTAGAGGAAAAAGAGTCCGTGATGATGTTGCCCAAGGTGAGGAAAGGAGAGAAAAGATAAGCCCATTAGAAAGAGAGAACAATGTTAGGGCTGCCATTGGGTTGATAAGAGAAAGAAATGAGATTAACTTGGATATGTGACATCTGAGTGATTTTACTTGAACATGATGGTAGAATTGCATGAGAGTGATGACATACAATGATTGGCCATCAAGCATAGATTTAGTGCTTTGGAGAAAACTTGGTCGGAAATAATTAGAAGCTCTAAAATGAGGAGAAAAGAGAGAAAGAGAGACCGGGCTAGTTAGGGTTTTGACAAGATGAAAGTTGAAGACCCGCCAAGGTTTTTGGAACAAGGATCAAGGTGAATAGTTTCCAAGGATTTGATCATGGTTCCAAGGTTATGGAAACTTGATCAAAGATCTTGAGAGATTTGATTTGAATCAAACCCTAAGCGCGTTTAAAAACATTTAAACTCATTTTTTCATACAAAGACATTATGCAAAGGCATGAAATGCAACAAACCATTTAATTAAATTCCAAAAAAAAATTTAGAAACTCACATTTCCAACATCTAAATTGTGGACAACTTAAGTAAAGTTGGATATTTTAGAAAATAGTAAAAATCTTCTGTTATGTTTTCAGTGTTTTCTAGTCACATCCCAAAACTGAAATTTTTGGGGTGTGACAAACTACCCCCCTTAAAGGAATCTCATCCCGAGATTCACTAAAGAGGCACTCATTACAAAGAGCCAAATCACTCATGGACAACATAACAAAACAATCAACCGTGCAGGAACACACTAACATGATGTTGTCCTTAATCGGGAACACCATCGTTGCTAACGTAAAAGCGCTCAGGTAAGAACCTACTTATATAAGGCATAGAACAAAACCGATCTTGAAATCTTCATTCTTCTTTGGTGTGATGATTCTTCTCATTGATGTAGAATCTTCAACTCCATGTACATCTTCATCAATCTTGGTCAAACGAGAGGCTTTCGGTAAACAACATTTTTATATTTCGCAAAGCATCAAGGGGGAGGAAGTTAGGATTAGTTTATACCAAAATAAGTTTATAAAAACGACCATTTCTAACTAGGCAAAGCGTCCTACAGTCAACATTGCTCTGATACCACTTTGTCGCACCCGGTTTTCCGAAGAATACCAAGCGCTAACTATATGTGTGCCCAGGATGTCCACACGACACATATAGCGACAAATATGGAGAATATCAAGAACAATGCTTTATTATATATCGAACATAGTTACATCAAAACTTACAACTATTACAAAGCGTAGCGGAAACTATTCTATATCTTCTCTCCGGGACTCCATACTCCACAGGGACGGTTGACTGGGGGAAGCACTCGCCTAGTACTCATGGACTCCGTAAGAAACTCTTCACTTGATTCACCATCTGGTACCCATCCGGGATTTTTATTGGTGACAACGACAAGCATCAGCACACCATGCTCAGCAAGTATACCATGAGGTTATGCAAGGCTCAAGACGTCTTGACTCGGTTGTACTGCGGTAAGCATTTTTAGTTGCTCATATTTTATTTATTATGCCTATGTTTCTAAGTTATGCTTATGGCTCCCATGTGAATATAATTAGTTATCACCATCAAGATTAATCATATCCCAAACCATCCATAGAACCATCTATCTCGAAAAGGATCCAGGCCGCTCGTGACCGTGAGCACGGCTGATATATCAGTTTGATCAAACTCTGCAGAGTGTGTACACTTTCACCTTGAGTCGTGAATACCCCTGTGCTCAAGGCGGCCAACCTCTTGACTCACTTCCAAGGTAAGTCGGCAGGGTTCACTACGAAGCCTTTCACTAATTACCCTAACAAGTTAGTAGCCGCGAGGTTTCAGCGTCTAGGCGAATGGAGCCCCCCTTCAAGAGTGGTACACCATGACCGCAGCCCAGTACTCACCTTGACAGGCAAGAAGCCATTCTGCAACCTAGTCCCCCCTCTTGCGCCAAAAACTTTCGGTAACTACTAACAAGCTAGAGAAAACTAGCTATACGACTAAGATCGTGCCCATTTTGATTCTCAAGGTTGTACGGAAGTCCTGGGTTGCCGCTTTAAGATTCAGTCCTTACGGAGGGCAGACTAGAGCACCCAACAAGGCCCATTGCTCTAACTCCCTTTCTGTCCATGTTGCCGAAAAGCACCATTTTATCCAATGATTTTATAAGTCATTAATCAGGATTAACATTATAATATTTGGTGACTACAAGCTAAGCAAAACTACCCATATGCATGAACCCAAGGTAACAAGGAAGAGGGTACAAAAATACTAGGTAAAGTCCTTAGCATCATATTAGACACATGCATATGAAAGTGATTATAAGGTTATTAGGTAACAAGGGAACTCATGTTACACTTGCCTCAAATAGTGCTCAAACTTGTCCAACTCTCCTTCTGGATCATCCTTGTATAGCTTCATCTAACGATAGCAACAACCATCACAAGCATCATAGACAAACCTAGAAGCATTACATCAATCATTATATATAAAACAAGATATAAAGTTTATTAAACAAGTAGGGCTTGTTCTAAGACCGCGAGAGTGCAAAAACTAACCAAAAGAGGAGCCACGATTAAAAGAAATGATAGTTGAAAGGTATAGATGGGAAGGATTGAATTCATATGAGAAGGTGAAGTTTGGACTTGAAGATACATATTCGGAACAAAAAGGGTTGGACATGTGTATAGGTTACTTGGGAACATATCATGATAAACCAGTGCACTAAGGTGGATGATAGATCAAAGAGAAACATGATTATGGCGATTTGTGCATCAGTTGAGCGTACCCGGTGGCGGACAGCGGCGGGTAGCAGCGGCTGCGGCCATGAGAAGGTTGAGATGCATCAAACTTATTGGCATAGAACTTTGTAGGATCATGTGCAACTAGGAAACACACGGTCATGGTAGAGGGCTCAGCGAATCATGTAGTGGTTTAGCGGGGAACGTGGCGAATTGCCGAGCTATCCAAAACATACACGTCGGCGGACAGCGGTGGTTATGATGACTAATTGCACGGTTATAACAAAGACAAATGGTGATTCGATGGATGGGGTTGCAAGGCACTGCATGGAACATATTGTGACAAAAGGACATGATGTTTTGACCGTCGGTTAGGCGGGGAACAAGATTGCAAGGTGGCACTACGTGGCTGTTGACATGGCAGGAGCAGCGACTTGGTGATGCTTATATCCTCAGTGTTGTGGTTCATATGACCAAGAAAACTTGTGGATATGTGTGCAAGTATATGATGCACTTTGTGGTCGAAGAGCTTGACCACCGGAGCGGCGAAACATTGGGAACACGCATGCCAACCGGCATCAGCACGGCTGCGGGGCAGCAGGGACAGCGAGCACAAGATAGGAACATATATCTTTCATCTTTGGTCATATTGCCATGAAACTTTGCAGAGGCATGTACAACTATATAGATGATGCCATAGCCAAAGAATGCATCCTAGGGTTCACTGGATCAACGGGAACGTCGTTGCCAAAAACAGGGTGTCTGCTGTTTGGACAGCAGGCGTAGTCGGCACTTCCGTCTCCATATCTCGGCCATCGGGGATTGCATAGCCGAACCAACTTGTGGGATAATGTGCAGGGATGTCATGAACATGTAGGTTGAAGGGCTTGATGATTTGGACAGTGGATTATCGGGGAACGCCAAAACCACTCAGAGCTGCAATCTGACCAAACAGCAGGAACAGCGGGCACGGAGACGACAATATCTCTAGTTCCTGAACTCCTATGGCAAAACCATTTTACAGAGGTGTGTTCAAGGATGTTAGCTACAATTTGACCAAAGAGTTTGATGATTGGAGTCACGAAACAGCGAGGAACGCCGATTCCGTCAACAGCAGCAAATCTGGCCGCGAAGACAGCAACACATACATCGGGTAAACTTTGCCGGGGATCAACCATATGTCACCTAAGGTACTTGATATGCAGAGGTGAACATGAAAACATGATGGGAGAGATGATGGAGTGTTCTCACCAAGGGAAAGGGTGTGGTGGAGTGAGGAGATGCATCGACGACGGCCGGTGACGATGATGTAGTACAACGGGGCATCCTTCTCGCGTTGCGGTTGATCAGGGCAGCCATGGGGGAGGAGGAGGAGCTGTAGGGGCGTCCCTCCTCTGTTCTTCACGTGGAAAATGAAGGGGGAGGCGTGAGGGGGAGATGGGGGAGGTAAATATGAAGGGGAAGTGATGGGAGGTCAAGGGGTAGAAAGGCAAAGGGTCATGTCTTGATATTCTTTGCCTTGGTTGATATTTTTGCAAGATTGGAGAGGGCTTCTAGGGAGGTGACGTGGGAGAGGGGAGAGGAAGAGATAGAGGGCTGGTTGGGCTTGATGTTGGACCCCAAAGGAGAGGAGGATGGTTGGGCTTTGACCCATGGCGAGAGTTAATGCAAGGTTTGGACCGGGTTCGGCCCGAAGCGAAGATAGAGTTATGGGGCAGGCTGCTTGTGGTCTTTTTGGGTTGTGGGCTTTGATCAAGAGGAGAAAATGTAGAGGAAAAAGAGTCCGTGATGATGTTGCCCAAGGTGAGGAAAGGAGAGAAAAGAATAAGCCCATTAGAAAGAGAGAACAATGTTAGGGCTGCCATTGGGTTGATAAGAGAAAGAAATGAGATTAACTTGGATATGTGACATCTGAGTGATTTTACTTGAACATGATGGTAGAATTGCATGAGAGTGATGACATACAATGATTGGCCATCAAGCATAGATTTAGTGCTTTGGAGAAAACTTGGTCGGAAATAATTAGAAGCTCTAAAATGAGGAGAAAAGAGAGAAAGAGAGACCGGGCTAGTTAGGGTTTTGACAAGATGAAAGTTGAAGACCCGCCAAGGTTTTTGGAACAAGGATCAAGGTGAATAGTTTCCAAGGATTTGATCATGGTTCCAAGGTTATGGAAACTTGATCAAAGATCTTGAGAGATTTGATTTGAATCAAACCCTAAGCGCGTTTAAAAACATTTAAACTCATTTTTTTCATACAAAGACATTATGCAAAGGCATGAAATGCAACAAACCATTTAATTAAATTCCAAAAAAAAATTAGAAACTCACATTTCCAACATCTAAATTGTGGACCACTTAAGTAAAGTTGGATATTTTAGAAAATAGTAAAAATCTTCTGTTATGTTTTTAGTGTTTTCTAGTCACATCCCAAAACTGAAATTTTTGGGGTGTGACCGTCATCGAGGCGCGATATGAAATGGCTGAGAGCCGCTAGGCATACCATGATTCGTTGTACCCCCTTTACGTTCTTAATCGGACCCATTCGAGTGATGGTCGTTATCTTCTCTGGGTTAGCTTCGATGCCACGCTCAGAGACGATGAACCCGAGTAGCATACCTCTCGGGACCCCGAAAACATATTTTTTACGGTTGAGTTTTACGTTGTTCTCTCAGAGCTTCTTGAAGGTTTTTTTGAGGTCAACCATGAGCTGGTCAACCTTTTTGGACTTGACTACGATGTCATCCTTGTAAGCCTTGATGTTCTCTCCGATGAGATCGCCAAAACACTTGAGCATACATCGCTGGTGTGTTGCCTTAGCTTTTTTTAATCTAAATGGCATGCTGACGTAGCAATACGATCTGAACAGTGTGATGAAAGAAGTCGCAAGTTGGTCAGACTCTTTCATCACAATATGATAATAGCCAAAATATGCATCAAGGAAACATAGGGTTTTGCACCCCGAGGTTGAGTCGTCTACTTGATCTATGCGCGGTAAAGGAAATAGATCCTTAGGGCATGTCTTATTGAGACTAGTATAGTCAACACATGTTCTTCATTTCCCATTCTTTTTTACAAGGACAAGATTGGCTAACCACTCGGGATGATACACTTCCTTGAAAAATCTAGCTGCCAAAAGCTTCGCAATCTCCTCGCCGATGGCCCTACGCTTCTCCTCATCAAAACGGCATAGACGCTGCTGTACCGGCTTGGAGCCCGGCTTGATCCTCAAGGCGTGCTTGGTGACTTCCCTCAGAATGCTCGGCATATCCGAGGGTTTCCATGCGAAGATGTCACTGCTCATGCAAAGGAAGTTGATGAGCGTGCTTTCCTATTAGGGGGAAAGGTCGGAGCCGATGCGTAGCACCTTGCTGTCAGAGCCGATGGGATCGACGGGGACCTCCTTGGTGTTCTCCATGGGCTTAAAGGAGCATGCCGGCCGCTTGGAGTTGGGCGCCTCCTCGACTTTCACCACCTTGATGGCGACGAGCTCCTTAGAGGTGATGGTCGCGGCAGCGTGCTCACAGCACACCACTTCGCACTCATAAGCACGCTGGAATGAAGTGCCAATGGCGATGACCCCCTTTGGGCCCGACATATTGAGCCTGAGATAAGTGTAGTTGGGGACGGCCCTAAACTTCATGTAGCATGGGTGTCCCAACATGGCATGGTAGAATCCTTGGAACCCAACCACCTCAAAGGTGAGAGTCTTTGTCCTGTAGTTGGACGGAGTCCTGAAGGTGACGGTCAGGTTGATCTGCCCGAGGGGCTTGGTCTATTTCCCCGACATGATGCTGTGGAAAGGTGCTCTAGTCGGCCGAATGCGCACCTGGTCAATGCCCGTGGCGTCGAGTGTCTCTGCGTACATGATATTGAGGTCACTGCCTCCATCCATCAGCACTTTAGTGAGCCGCTTCGTGCCGACGATTGGGTCAACGACGAGTGGGCACCTTCCCAGCTGCGGGACATGCTCTAGGTGGTCAGAGCGGTCAAAAGTGATGGAAGAGTTGGACCACTTGAGGTAATGGGCATTGCTAGTGTTGATGGTCATTAAACACCAAATATAACCATCAACTATTGCATAAATTGATATAAAACGAATCACAAACTATAGTTATAGGGTTTGGCTCTAACAAGTTCCATGAGTTTTGGTGTTCTTACTTGTCTTGCAGGAATATTTCATTTTTCACCAAATAAAAGTATCCCAAATGATGAATTGGAGTGCACCATTGCGAAGAGCTCGTCAAGACGATCAAAACGGATATATTTTTGCTATATTTGGAGTTCAAAATAAAAAGATATTAAATATGCGACTAAACCTACGTGGGAAGACTAGAAGACTCCAGAAGGCGAATCACCGAAGCAGGGCCCGAGGGGCTTCCATGTGGGGCTAGGCGGCCCCACCCCCATGCTGACCGGCATGTGGGACCCATGGGTCATCCTCTCCTTCGTACATTGGTTCCCCACCGCCTCTTAGGATGCATCTATGCCATTCTTCAAGTCGGTTTGATCCGTGGGCTCACGTTGCACCCCCCCCCCCGGCCTATATAAGTAGCCCTATACCCTCCTCCCTAAAGCTATCCCTAAAACCCTAATTCATATTCATCTCTTCGGATCAAGACCACACCAAGAGAATTAGGGCTAGACTCCCCAATGTAGTAGATTAGTTCTAGTTGAGAGTTAGGGAGAGTCGAGCTACGCTCAGGTTCTGGAGAATTCTTCAGAGGTTTGGTATATCTTTGTATCTTACATTTGCAAGACTTATGCTTTAATATATTTATCTTCTCTAATTACTTTTATGCCTTCATGTATGTGGTTAGTATAGTTGTTATACTTTCGCATGGGATCTTCGCTCGTATTGAGTGCTCTAGTTATCATATGTGATCAGAGTAGTGATCAATAGTGTAGACATGGTGTCTAGGCTATGAGTTACTTGAGATTGCGCCCATTCCCACGGATAGTTGTGGTAGCCCCAGGGGTGATAGCTCTGTCAAGCCATTGTAATTCACCGCGTTAGGATCGGTGTTCATAGAGCTTTAGGCACCCTTCCCCCAACTATGCTTTCTCACCCCCTCGAGAGTTGGAAAGGTACTGCTGCTCCAAAGTGTTATTATGTGATCGCTATATCTATCTATGCTATAGTTATCATAGAATCAAAGTAATAGAGAAGTATATAGGAACCTTGAACTCTCCTGTTGTCCTCTCAATTTAGCTAAACTACTCTTTTATCATGGAATTATCCTATGTGTGTGTCATTATGCATAACTCATATCATTTATCACTTACCCTACTTTAGCCTAGTTGGTGTATTAAGTTTGTAGGTACATGATGGTGAATTATCAGTTTCTTTAACCATTGCTTCCCTGTGGATAATTACGATACTCTGGAATACTCCCGGGTAAAAGCTATAACAGTATCCGTGCGCTTGAGGAATTTTTTGTGTGCGTTAAATAAATACCAACAGACAGCTTGGCTGCATACACCTCTCGGTGCACAAGCTTCTGCTAGCGTTTGGGGGCGTAAGCCTCTGTCCCGCCAAAGATCATTAGGCAATTGGTCGTCTACGGGAAGCCATCATCGTCCTTCTCCCCGGCGTCGTCCTCCGGGGGGTCGGGCTTCTTTTTCCCATCTCCCTTCTTGGATTTCCCCACCAAGAACTTCTTCATGAGCCTGTAGTCCTTGTAAGCATGCTTGATGGGGTAGACGTGGTTCGAGCAGGGTCCCTCGAGCATCTTCTCGAAGTGATTTGGGATGCACTCGGTGGACGCTTTCTTGTCCATGCGCTCTGTGGCTGCCACGAGCGAGTCCCCAGACCGTTGCTTTCTCCTCTTCTTCCTCTTCAAGTAGTTGGAGGCGCCTTCGTTGGTGTCCTTATCCTGCTTGGCCTTGCCTCGGGCGCGATCGAAGATCGCTCTGATCGCCTCCTCGCCCGAAGCGTGGCTGGTGGCGATGTCAAGGAGCTACTTGGTGGTCCATGGGCGCTTGCGCCCCAACTTGTGGACCAAGGACTCATAGGTGGTCCCTGATAAGAAGGCCCTGATCACATCGGTGTCGGCGACGTTAGGCAGCTCATTGCACTGCCGAGAGAAACGACGGATGTACTCATGGAGAGTTTTGCCCGGCTTCTACCAATAGTTCTTGAGGTCCCAAGGGTTCCCATGGCGCATGTAAGTGCCCTGGAAGTTACCCACAAAGATCTCCTTTAGGTCCGCCCAACATCTAATCTCATTGGGCGAAAGTGCTCCAGCCATGTATGTGCTGAGTCGGCAAGGTACAGGGAGAGGTTGTGGATGATGAACACATCACCATTTGTGCCACCGACCTGACAAGCAAGCCGATAGTCATCAAGCCATAGGCCGGGGTTTGTCTCCATGGCGTACTTCTAGACATTCACCGGTGGTCGATACCGCACCGGGATGGGCGCACGGGGATGTGTCGACTGAAGACCTGGGGCCTCGATGGCAGGGGGCTCGATGGCAGGGGGCTCTAGGTCCAGTCCTCACCACTATAGTAGTGGCCGCCGCAGTGAGGGTTGTAGCGGTGGCCAGCCTCTCCTCTCTGCTCCTCTCGCCCATGCTTGCGGGCGTTCAGAGTGTCACGTGCGTCGTGATTGTTGCCGAGGCGTCATATACTAGGGCCATGGCAGCCTTCCCACCGTCGTGCATCGGCTGGTGGGCAGATGCTGCCTTGCCATGGTCCTTGGTAGGCTTTTCCTCACCATGAGGGGGCTAGAGGATGGATACGTCATTGCTGTGTCATGTCAACGGCACACGCTGGCTAGCATTGCGTCGTTGAGACATCGAGCTCTCCACCTGCTGTACCGCCGCGCGCTCGAGTAGCATGTGGATCTCGCACTATGCCTGGCATGCCTCGGGCATCGCGAACTCTAGGAGCCCTCGGAGCAGAGCCGTCGTTGTAGCTATGTTCTGGCTTGCCCGAGTGAAGCGTGGGAGTCTGTCATCGTCCTCAACGATTCTTCGGTGTGCGTCGCGAGCACACACCGCATCTCGTTGCGGTGCTACGCAATCTTGTGCTCGAGCGCAGCATGCTCCTTCCCTAGATGGAGTTGCATGGTTTCAAGTTCTTGCTGTCGCTCCCTGTTGGGCATTCTTAACGTCATTACCAAAAGTAGACTTAGTTTTCTAATTCTGATAACGGCGCCAAAAATGTCGAACCTATCCCTCATGCCACTTAAGCCAAGTTATCATCCCCAGCATGACATGAGAGACGCGGTATTGAAATATGCAACTGCTCTTCTAAATAAATAATAAATAAGATCTGCAAGCGCACAGATTAATACCGATGTAGCATTTTAACCGGGAAGTATTCCAGGTATCGTTATTTATATTTTTACCACTGGGAAGGGATTACTAACATCAATGTTGATTATGGAATGGAATATAAGAATGAGTATCAATCATTGCATGTATAAGTGAGAGCATTCATCTATCTCTTGCATACAGGGGTAAGTGTCACATAAAATATAGATAAAGTATGAATGGTGACAAAGATAATTAATCTGATCAGCTAGCCACATATAATAATGATAAGCACCTCAACAGATATTCTAGCAAGTCATTAGCATGGTATTAGGACGAACTACAAGGATATTTCCTAAGTTATTCTTAACTATAAAGTCTAGCATATCATAGTTAGTGCAAGTACACTTGGCAATCATTGCGAGAAAGGACTACGCCCATGCATAGTGATATTATCAAGGAAGATGAGAAACATAGCAATCACTCCCCCGTAATAATGTTGCTCTGCTTGCCTTACACACGGGAGGGGGACTATATAAGAACCAACGAAGCTGTCACCATCGCGGACCACCCCACGATCCGGCATATAAGGTGCAATCGCAGATAAATATGGTCTAAGCACCACGCCTACACAATATTTATCATTTACCCATGGATCCGATGGATAAACGCTATACGATCCTAAACATGTATATAATTCCAATCTAACTAAGCCAAGCGTATAACTACGATAAACTAAGAACAATATAATCGCAAATAATAACAAGTAGAGCATAGTCATAATCAATATATTGAAATAGAACAAAGATGTATTCATAATATTGAAGAACAAAGATGAACAATGAAGAACAGTAAAGGAATTACCAAGAATCCTCTTGACAGATCCGGAAACCAATCGAAGATTGACTCCTTCTAGTTCTAATCCTATGTAGCTATGCTATACTAGAGATCTAGTTGATGTGGTGGCTCTAGGGCTTGATCAGAGACTCTCCTCCTGAGATTAGGGTTTGAGGAATTGAGAATGAGGGAGTGCCTCCTCCAGGGGCCAGGGGTCCTGCTTATATAGCCCCCTCGAGTGAACGTGGGCCGTCGGATCAAACCGACATTAATCGCACGGTTTTCCTTGATCCCTTAGGTCGGTGGAGCATAATCCGCGAGACGAAGCCTGATTGGCTCTCAGGCCAGGGCGGGCGCCCTAGGGAGCAGGGCGGGCGCCCTGCCTCCGGGCCCGTTCGGCCTCCCGTTCGATCTCGTGGCTTCTGGAGTCTTCTAGATGATAGAAAATCGGTGAACACGTTATTATCTCTATGTAAACCCGACGTGTGGGCCTTTCCTCTGTATTTTCTGATAACCCCCTGCAGAAACAGACAAACACCAAAACTCGTGGAATTCTGTCAGATAAAACCCTAAGTCTAGGTGTTGGTTGCATTTGGATCCTTTTCTTTATTTATTTGATAACTATATTTGGTACTTAAGGACCGTCAACAAACTCCCCCAAGCTTACCTCTTGCTCGTCCCTGAGCAAGGATAGACTCATTATGGATCAGAAGTTGCTGCAACACCTTTGAACGTTGACGGTACATATGCTTTCAAATAAGGTCTCATCCCTGAGTTAGAGTAAACTGTCAAGACTTAAAACTTACTCATTTTACCTTTCACCATGGGGCTTGCAACCGTCACCTGCATCTTGAGTGGTTAAAAGATAGAACGGTCTAGTCAAACGCCATGTCTCTTTATTCTTGATCAGCTATAGCTCTGGAGTTTTTGCAAATTTTTCAAATAAAACTCAGAGATTCCTTATATGACTTTCTCGGGTCTCTCTTTTGTGGTATTTCTGGATCCTTACCAAGGCAGTAATGATGTATGCCTTCTCTCTCAAAGTATGTGGTATTTATGGTATAAGGCGTAGTGACATTGCCTTCTCTCTCACCCTACTCTAATAAGGCTTTGATATCTAGAGCTCATAGGTGGGAGATACAGTATACATACTCATAGAACATTTATTGCATAGTCAAACCATGGATCCAGAGAAATAAGTCAATAAGTCAAATCAAGATGTGCATGTGTGGTGAATGAGTGGTGTATGGTGATAACAAAAGTCTAATGCTCTTCTTGAGGGAATACATACCTTTCTTGCTTTTTAAAACTTTTGAGGGGAATGAGATGCTCTTTTATTTTTTTTTTCTTTTTTTTCTCTCAGGTGGGTATCTTGTACCCCTAATTCTACTGTCGGACACTTGTCCATTTTTACCTCTCGTCTCACTTTTTCTTTCTTCGAGGTTCCGAGCACTTGCTCCTTTTTATTTCCTCGTATTTATATATTTTTTTAGAGCAATCTCCCTCTTTTGAAAATATAGCAAGTGGTAGTAGAAATGACTTGAGCATTAACTTCACAGGGAATAACAGGAATGGGATAATGTTTTTGGCTATTCTCTCCCGGGTCAGGAGTAGAATAATTTTGGGTGAATCTGGAGATGGAAATGAGTGGATATATGTGGATGCATACTTCCGGAGTAGAAGCAGCATGTATGAGTGAACGTGCAAGTGAATCTTGATTTTAACCACATGACAAGTTCCTAAGGGTCTACACAGCTTGACCACACTCAATGCCCATAAGCAGTAAGTAGTAAAAGTGCGGCTCTTATTCTAACAAGCATGTATAAATGGCTGTGGTAGGAATTTAAACTCTCATCATACAGGAACTCATCATGCAACATTTTAAAGATTTTCAAAGATAAAATTCTCTAGAATTCTAGCATCTCTAGGAACAGATAAATAGCAGCTCAACCTTCACATATCATATCCGCTAACAACTCAGACTTCAGATCAAGTTCTCTTCCCACTAGTTCAGGTTTAGAGCCAGTTTTAAATTATAACAGTTATGTCTAAACTAGAGAGAGAACAAATTTGAAAATTAGGCAGAGCAACTATTCATCATATCCATGCTAGAGTTTTATTTTCAAGATTCAGCTTAGCATAGCTACATTATTTATTTATTAAACTAAGCAAATATATATAAACACAAAATATTTATTTGGGTTTTCATGATTATGCATCTTTTTATTTTAATAAAGCATAGGTATAAATGTAGATAAAAATACTTATCGGGATAAATGGGGGTGCTCTCCCCCAAGCTGGATCTTGACGTAATTTCTTCTGATGTAGCTAGCAGGTGCAGAGGTGTATTTGAATGTCGGCAGCACCCTGACAGCGATTAGGATGTCCTCCATCTGCTAGTCTTCCTGAATTCTGTGGAGCTCAAATAGACAACAAAGCTTCGTGGAACTTGATTAAGCATTAGCATAAATATCTAGCCTTTATCATGTTTGAGCTTCCTTGATAAATGTCACTCTCTATTTTTATTTTCATTTTTATAGAACAGAAAAAATATATTATTATTTTTTATGCCACCACAGTGAATGTACTTATGGGTTTTATGCCACTCGCATACTCACATGGGGCTTACTATTTTCAACATTTTTTTAGACAGAATGAACATGATTAACTGAGCAATAATTAAAGGGAAAATGATAACTACCAAGTTTACCTCTTGGCACGGCGTTCGGTGTTTTTAAGTCCTCCGAACAGGACTTCTTTTCTTCTTAGTTGTCCTAGGATTTGGGTGGCGTAGACGGTGGTTCCGGCAGCGCCTCCTCTTCTTGTGTAACTGTCTTCGCTTTCCATACCCGACTTGGTGCTTCGGTCTCCTGTTGTGTATCCTCGGGCCTTATGACCTCTCCTTCATAGTCTGCCCATACGTCCTTGATGGTTTGCCTCCTTTGGTTACGGTTACATCGCCTTCTTCTTGTCCTGACCTGCTTAGAATCTTCAACTATATAGTTAGGGTCATTAAAGTAGCGGCGTACCTTCTCAGAGGGGAAATGCATATGGACTTCTTCGGTTCCAATGTAGATGATTGCTTTGACGGTGCCTAGGAACGGTCTTCCTAGGATGATGGGTGGCTCGTACTCGTCGTCTCCCATGTCAATGACCTGAAAGTCTGTATGGACAAAATGATCGTTAATTTTAACAAGGACATCGGTTACTATACCTTCGACCTTTCAGGATTTCTGATCTGCCATCTGGAGCTGAGTGTATGTTGGTTTTAAGGGCATGGTCCCATACAAGAGCTGATAGGTGACTGTGGCCATTATGTTGACGCCTGATCCAGTGTCGCAGAGCGCCTTCTGAAAGGAGTATTCATTGATTGAACACTCAATGCTTGGCATACCTGGGTCGTCCTTCTTGTTCAGGAAGGGCGACTTGAGTCGACCATCTTGACCTCCTTGAACTACAGTGACCATCTTAGCTGATTCGGTCCATCCTTGGTTGTTCTTGTTCTGCTTGTTCCTCCTGTTGGTCCTCTTCCTTGGTTCATGTTGGGGTTGCTCTGGGATTTGTGTAATCTTGTTCTTGAAGGAAAACGTTTCCTTCCTCCCCTTGATGTTGAAGTTGATCTTCGCAGCGCTGGCGTAGATGACAGCTCCCGAGGTGTTCAGGAATGGCCTTCCCAGAATAACTGGTGACCTCTCATCGGACCCGGTCTCTATCACCACGAAGTCAGCTGGAGCATACGAGGTACCAACTCAGACACACATGTTCTTTAATATTCCTTTAGGAAAGCTTAGTGTCCGATCTGTAAGCTGCAAACACATAGTTGTTTCTGATAAAGGATGTAACACCCCTGGTGTTAGTTAGCCTCCTAATGCATTCATAATTCATGATCATGACATGAAATTACCATAAGCATCGTCATTTCATGCGCATCCTTGTTTGAAACATGACTTTGCAACATTATGATTTCTAGGTGCTTCCTTTATGTGTTGCTAGGGTTTTTATATAGATGACATATGTGATGCTATTGTGTGACTTGGGGGCTTGAAAACATCCTTGATATGTTAGTGGAGCAAAATGACCTAGGGTTTATGTTTAGGTCCTGCCCTAATTCCATGTTGATTCACGCTTTGACTAGTTGACCTTTAGGACCTTCTTTGTTTGACCTTATAGAAAGTCTAACCTAGAGCTTTTGCATGTTTGTGCAACCTTAACAAAGTTTGTGCCAAATTTCATGAGGAACAAAAGTTGTTTAGTGGCCAACTCATGAAAATGCTTAGAACATCCCCTAATATGGCCCACAAGGCAGATTGGGGTGCTGATTTCAGCACTTAGCCATTTTGGCTAAGTCATGACTGACTTTCAATTTCGAGGATGCCTCCTTGGGGAGCTTGTAACTTGCTAACCATGCTGAACCAGCTCATGTGCTAGTAGACTTCTACCTAGATCTCACTTAGCTCTATCTGAAAGTCTCTTAGAGCATCTCCTAACTCGAGCCGGTTTGGAAGTTAAGCCCATCTCAAAACTCGCTGTCAGTGATCACTAGACTGAACAGTTTCTGGGTACACCCCTTTGGACCCTTAGATCTCTCTAACCGTCACGAATTAGCTCGAGATCCAGTAGACTTATAACAAGATTTCACATAGTTCTACAATTAAGTATATTGCGTCATCGGCTAACTCGGTTTGGGTTGGGAGTTACTGAGCCCTCAAGTAGCTCTGTCAGGCATCTCGTAACTGAAACTCAGTGTTTCATTCAGAGTTTCAGGTTTAAAAACCGGAGATGTGGTCGGGGCCGACCGCGCGCAGGACTTGATGGCCGCGTGGCTGCTATGCGTCGCTGCCGTGCTCACGCTCGCGTGAACAAGGCCAGGAGCCATCCCAGAGCGTCGTTGCTGCCCTCATTCTCTTCCTCTCTTCTCGCTGAGCCCGCCGCGGCGGCTTGGGGCACTGCCACTGCCGCCATCGCCTCGCCATGTGCTGTGCCTCCGCTAGGGCAGCAAGCTCCAATCCCGTGCACCTGCAGCTTCGCAATCCACCGCTCTACCTCCCTATCCTCCTCTTCGGGGCAGCCGTACCCGTCTGCTCGTGCTTCGTCCGCTCCGCCGTCGTCTCCCGCTCCGGCGGGTGGGAGCTCGCCGTGGCCAGGTGGCTACGGAGCATCGCTGCGCCTTTCGTACCCTGTTCCTTGGTCACCATCTTCGGTAGGTCGTGTAGCCGCAATCGGTTTAGTCTCTACTGGCTTGTATGCGTCGGAACGCGTTGATGCGCAGAGCGCGCTCCGCCATGCCCGCCATGGTCGTAAGCTCCAATGCTCCACGCTCGTGCCCTCCTTTTTCCGTCTCACCAATGTTTGAAGTGTCTTAGGTCTAGGTTTTCTCGCCCTCGTGTTTTCGCTGCGGCCAGCCATTCCGTTCTCGCGGAACGTTACCGCGTGTCTGACCTCGCCGTCGCCGTCGGTGTGCCTCGCACGAGGCGAGACCTCACCGTCCGCTCCATGGTCTCTAGACTAACCCCAGCAGCTCCGCTTTGTCGTCCGGATCGCGTAGCTGTCCTCGCCACGCCCTATCGTGCCCCCTGCCGGACGGCGCATCGCCGCCAGGCCACCGCCGCCGCCATGGCCGGCGACGAGCATTATCCAGCTAGCCCTAGGTCACGCGAAACACCTCTATCGATGCGGCATGATGAGGTAGACATGTTGGTGGGGTCGGTTTCGCCGGAGAAGCCGCCGGCGGTGAGCTTTTGCTCACCGGACCTCCTCCACTGCCTCTGTGCCTCTGACGGGCGGGGCCCGCATGTCAGTGCCGGCCTCTTCCTCTGGTTGTTGACTGGGCCGTTTAGCCGGGCCGAGCAGGCCCAATGCCCTAGTGGGCTTTGCTGGTTAAGGCCTATTGTTTTAGTTTTTCCGTTTTCTGAAAATGCAAAATGAGTGCTATTCTTTGTAAATTCCTAGAAAAGTGTAGAAAAATCCAAAAATAGAAAGTGAGGACTTTTTGGAATCCTCATGATGTGTACTATGCTGTAGTGGAATAAAATATGGCATGCTAATTTATGTTTTCTGAAGTTGGTAATTATTTTTGTTAAGCACTTTATTTAATTAGGTGATTTAGATAAGTTTGTAGCTCTCTGTGTATTAATCCAATTGCCATGAAATTTTTGTGAGATGTTAAGTGTGGTATGAAGATGCTCTAGTTAAATTTTCATGCAATTTGGATGTGGTTTGGTGGAGTTATATAATTATCTTGTTTGCTTGAATGGATCTTGTGTGAATTTTCATAATTTTTCTATAGATCCAGTAAGGGTGAAACTTGGTGAGTGTTGTTCTTATGTTAGAAGGATGCTAGGAAAAATATGAAATCTGTTGTTTGATACTTTTCAATAGGGTTTTCTATTTTTGCTAGAAATAGACCTGTCATCTGTTATTTTTGATATCTCCATATTTGCTTGTCAAAATGAAGTGAAATTTTTATGGTAGCCTATGTGAAGCATTAGGTGGCTACTGTAATTTTTGTAGATTTTTATATATAGTTTTACTATATGTTTCTTTAATCACCTAATTAACTAAATAAATTGTAAAAGAATATTAAATAATTTATTTAGAAGTTGGCACTATACTTTCTGATATTCCTTTGATATGAACAATAGGTTGGTAAACTTAGTTTGGTCCAATTGTGCTTTTAAATCGTCACTAAATATTTAATTTAGTGATTCTGCCATTTCTGGACAGAATTGCTAGTTAAAAGAATTAACCTATGATAATGATGTTTTCATGCTTGGTGATCTATAGCAAAGTTGTTGAGAATTTCATGAACTAGTTGCTGGAAAAGTTTGGTAGCATTTGGACTTATAGTTTAGAAATGGCAGCTGTTCCAAGTTGGGTTCAGTTTTAGAAATACTCTTTATCTTTTAGAACAGATTCTGTAGGTATGCTATTTTAACTTGGTAAATGGTGAAATCATGCTTAGATGTTTATAAATGAAATATAGACAATTTCATAAGCTTTCCAGAATGTCCTCTTTTAGGCCATTTGGATTAGTAGAACTCTAGCTGTGAGTTTTCTTAGCTACTGTTGATAATATGTTGTAAATACTAATATATGGAATCTTGTTACGCGCGTGTTTAGTCTTAGCTTTGTGATACTTAGTGGTTTCTTAGGAATGTTTAAACATGTTAATACCGGAGAGGAAATTTGCACCTAAGTTTGAAGTGATTTGAATAGAGCACCACATAACTTGGTTTTGTGCTTACAACGTTGCAATGTCATTGTATTCATCTTCACATTATTCATGCACGTCCATAAATCATCATGTCATTATTGGATGCATACATGAAATTCATTGGATGCATATACATGCAATAGGTGTGCCAAGAATCGTGTTACGAGCGAAGTCCCGCTGGGCGTGGGACCCGAAGTTGAAGTTCGTTCGAGAACTGGAGGTCCAGTCCGACGAAGCCGGAGAAGACGTGGGAACCGTTCTTGAAGCCGAACCTTGATCTCTCTTCTTTCGGTTAAGGCAAGCCCCGGAGCATTATAAGCCTCCTACTTTCAAAGCAATTATCTAGCTACACATGTTATATGTATTGTTGCATTACGTGATAGGAGTTGGTTGGAAACCCTTGCTGCATTGATAACACTCCTTGTCCAGCAATTCGAACCTTGAATCCTATGTAGACAGGATCGTATCTATGCTTAGCCCTGCTAAATTAGACCGGTAGAAGTCGGGTGATTTCCTGTCACCTGCGAGATCTAGGGCTTTATCAGGTCACGGTTGGCTATACTTGCTATCGTGGAAGTGAACCATGTGCTAATAAAATGAAATGAGACCGGGCGGGATGACGATAGTGAAGCAGCAAGGCATGGAGGTCTTGGGTGTGGATCTATCCCCGTCTGTGTCGATTAAGGACCGAGACCTGGAGCCTTCTATGTCATTTTGAACGCATGCCTGACATTTAGCTGGCCGACCTGAGGTTGCCGACCGCGAAGCCTAGTAGCTCAACTCAGGTTGCGAAGTCGAAAAGTGAAAGTCGCCTCGGAAGGGAGCCAGAGGGTCCAAGGGCAGGTGAGTTAAAAGTCCTGAGCATCCTGGCCACTGGTATCCCTGAGAATGCGGTGCTGTTCGGGCCCACCCTGAGTTGTACCAAAGGTTATCTACGGCTGCCTTTAGCGGGGTTTGCCGGGTGAGTGTCAGGAATACCCCCTCAGCTGAGTTGGAATCGATTCGAGTCGCCGTCTCTCCCGGATAGTGAGAAACTTGACTGGTTATCTCCAGCGTAGATACACTAATTAATGATGGTTCGGAATTGATGATAATGATGATGATAGCCTTATTATACCTGCTATGGTTAATATTGTTTGATCTTAATAAAGTGATTGCTCTAGTACAGGTGCTAATCTAGTTTTCAGGTTAATGATGATCAACTTGATACTTAAAATATATATTGGTTACTTATCTGTATTAAGCTTTTCGGCAAATGAGTCAAGCTAGCCCACTTTATAAAGCCTTGCATAATCCTTGGTGTCACCTTTGTTTCTGGTTTTTGACGGGTAAGTCTAGCTGAGTACCTTCTCGTACTTAGGGTTTATTCCCACCTGTTGCAGGTAGCAGATTCGTACTTGTTGCTGCAAGTATTGTCTTCGCCATGTGGGCGTGAAGACTAGGCCATATGGGCATGGTCTCTGTAGTATCTCTTCTGGTATGCTTTTGCAGGATGTGACTATGTACTGGCAGTATTTGACTTAAAATGGTTTTTGAAATTATGTTGCTTCCGCTAATCTTTACTTTGGTTTTGTAATAAAAATATTTGTACTCCGATGTATGAGATTACTTTTGGAACTGTTGTAACAAGTGTTGTGTTATGTTGAATCAGTACGATCTGGTTGCTCTCGGTTTGGTTTGAAATCCCTCGCGATTTCGTGGACTACCGGAATTATATGGGCTCAAGTGTGAGAATTTGATCACTTCGGTGATTGTTTTTATACTTGTGCTCTTATAATTTGGACGGTTCCGTTACAGCTGGTATCGGAGCAAGATTCAACAGTAAACACATCATTTGTGTATTTAAACAAAAGCTTTTGTGAAAAATCTTAATTCTAATCTAAAGAGTGCCAGTTGTCACATCCTATATGCCCAAATAAGGACTATTAGGTGGCTTACTAAGATACTAACTTGGGGGTTCTTGCTTGTTTTCTATTTCGTTGTCCATACGGCGTGCTATTGTATGGATGCCATCCGTTTGGGTGGTAATGTATGGATCAAAATACCTCTACGCCCTGGTAAGTGGGAGTTGTGAGAGCATGACCGTCCAACCGTCGGTCTAGGGGAGAGTAGTTGTGGTTACTAGCATACTTACATGTTTAATCATGTGATTATGAGAGTACTTAATTGTGGGTATATCTGTCGGGTAGCTTTGATACTGAAGTATATACATCGGGGGATGTATGTATGGAAAGTATTTAGTTTACTGTTTCCTTGTGTGCTATATTGGGAATTGTTGGGCTGAAATGCAATCTTCTGCAGGTACACTAACAACGTTTCCTGTAGAACGATTAGTTATCGTTATTGAGAGAACGTGTGTATGCCACCGAACTATACGCTAGAATTTTGAAATTTTTCCTAGGTTTGTGAAGACGTACGGTTCGTGCATGCACCATGTTCGCATCATACATTGCATTCTGCATTACTCCCTCCCTTATAAATTGCTTATCCCATTCTTTTAAAATTTTCTTCCCTCCAAACAGTTGTCCCGTAATTAGCTGCATTTCTTTCGTGAAGAATTGGGGGTAGTCAACCAACCTAGTGGAGTGGTCAGTGGTGTCAGCCTTGAAACCCAATTCATACCTGGCCGTGAAGGAAAGCAAGACAATTTCAAGATGTATCTCCTCGAGTTGGGATGTGTTTTGATCTGCAATTCGCCTCTCCATTGCTTCTACCTTTGTATCCATCCTTGTTTGCTACCCCATCTTTGGATAATACGGTTTCTATCCGCCTAATTCTTAAACGTGAGGATTCCTCATGGGTGTGTGTTCGGTAATGGTGTTGCGATTAGTACTCCATGGTGCCGCGACGAAACCGGGAGCCTCCTGTGGCGCGCGACACAAGGTTGTGCTGCTCGGCACGCGCAGGTATCAAGGATTACTAGTCATGATCCATTATGGAGCTACACCAATGTGTTATCTTCTCGTGAACCTTTTTCCTAGGATGTCATTCCCTATCTTATCGAAAGATCAGTACCTCAAACCAAGAAATTTCCTTCTTTTGGAGATTGGAATTTGGATAGTTGGATATAATCTCTTCCTCCTGTCTATGTAATGCGTCAGCAGCCTTCCGACGTCATCAACGCTTACTAGTTGCAACTACTTGCAGATGTCTCGTCAGCTTCGCTCTAGCAGTCGGAGTCGTGGCAATACAGAACCGTCATCGCCTCCTCCGCAACCTACCTCTGCTGAGTTGCTGCAAATGCTTGCCGAAAGTCAGCGTGCCTTGGACGAGAGTGTTAGAAACCATGTCCATCAGGAACCTGAGCCTGCACAGTACAGCAACTATAAAGATTTCTTGGATACAGAGCCTCCTATTTTTCGAGAAGCTGAAGAACCACTTCAAGCAGACGAATGGTTGAACACTGTCGAACAGAAGTTTCGAGTGCTCAGGGTGGCAGATGATATGAAAACAGAATATGCTTCGCAGCAGTTGCAAGGACCTGCAGGTGTTTGGTGGTATCACTATCGGAACACCCTGCCCGAGAATATGGAAGTAGTTTGGGATCAGTTCAAGGAAGCATTTCGGGGACATTACATTCCTGCTGGTCTCATGGCAATCAAGCACACCGAGTTTATGAAGCTCACCCAAGGAGACAAAAGCGTAACAGAATATTTGCATGCTTTCGTCAACTTGTCAAGATATGCTCCAGAATTTGTTAATACGGAGGTTAAGAAGATCGCAAGTTTTAAAAGAGGGTTGTGTCCCAAACTGATGAAGGCCATGTGTAATAGCAAGTGTGTCACTTTCAACGAGTTTGTCAGTGATACTATCCTTCAAGAGAACTGTAATGCTGTGTATGCTGCTTCTAAGAGCCACGAGAAATCTCAGAAACCTAATGCACCTACGACAAATACTTTTGTGGTGATTACACCTCGGTATTATTCGCCTGGCATATCTACCAGATATCACCCATATCAGAAACAGGATCCGGTCAAGAGGAGCAGTATTAAGAAAGGAAAGCCTAAGGCACCGCCAAGTGACCGGCCATGTTGGAATTGCAAGATGTCAGGTCATTGGGCCAAAGATTGTCCTGTTCCGCAGAAGAAACCAAATGATATGAAGGCAGATGTGTGTAAAGGGTATGTTAGTTACACCACGGTGGAATCCATTCCTACGGGTGAAATTATCACTGCTGGTGCATTTTTAGTAAACCAACGTCCTGCAATCGTGCTGTTCGATTCAGGTGCTTCACACTATTTTATCAGTTCAACGTTTGCAACCAAGCATGGTATGAAGGTCGTTACTTTAGATAATAGTGGTTATAATATTAGTGCTGCCGGGAATAATATTTCAACCAATCAGTTGGTTTTAGGAGCAAAGATTGAGATAGAAGGACGTCTGTATAATCTAGATCTCGTGGTATTACCAGGATTGGGCCTAGATGTTATCTTAGGTATGAAGTGGATGAGTGGAAATGGTGTTCTGATCGATACTTCTACGAGAGTGGTTATGTTGAGGGATCCAAAAGATCAACAAGCTTTTCTAGTGCAACTTCCTAGAGACATCAGTCCTCAGACTACAGTTAACGCTATGATAGCAAAAGCAAAAGAGATTGCAGAAGTCCCGATAGTGTGTGAATTTCCAGATGTTTTTCCCGATGAATTGCCAGGATTACCTCCAGATCGTGATGTAGAGTTTAAGATTGAGTTAATTCCGGGTACCGCACCAATTTCCAAAAGACCGTATAGAATGCCGCCGAATGAGTTAGCTGAACTCAAGACCCAACTTAGTGACCTTTTACTGAAAGGGTTGATCCGTCCTAGTTCTTCTCCGTGGGGTTGTCCTGCTATCTTTGTGAAGAAGAAAGACCAGTCTCTGCGTATGTGTGTAGACTATCGACCACTCAATGCAGTCACTATCAAGAACAAGTATCCGTTGCCTCGTATTGATATCTTGTTTGATCAGTTGTCTAAAGCAAAGGTATTTTCGAAGATTGATCTGAGATCTGGTTATCACCAAATTAAAATCCGTCCGGAAGACATACCAAAGACCGCTTTCTCTACTAGATACGGGTTATATGAATATCTTGTCATGTCTTTTGGTCTGACCAATGCTCCTGCTCATTTCATGTACCTGATGAATTCAGTATTCATGCAAGAGCTGGACAAGTTTGTGGTGATATTCATTGATGATATTCTCATCTATTCTGAAAATGAAGAAGAACATGCCGAGCATCTGAGAATTGTTTTAACCAGATTACGTGAACATAAGCTTTATGCCAAATTCAGTAAATGTGAATTCTGGTTAAAGAAGGTACCTTTCCTCGGTCATGTATTGTCTAGTGAGGGAATTTCAGTAGACCCGACTAAGATACAGAAAGTTATGGACTGGAAGGCACCAACTACAGTACATGAAGTTCGGAGTTTTCTTGGATTGGCTGGCTACTATCGTCGTTTTATTCAGGATTTCTCTAAAATAGCTAAGCCTATGACTCGACTACTCGAGAAGGATAGGAAGTTTGATTGGACTCCGGAGTGTGAACAAGCTTTCTGCACTCTACGGACTTTGTTGACATCAGCTCCTATATTAGCGCAACCTGACATTGAGAAACCGTTTGATGTGTATTGTGATGCATCAGGTACTGGTTTAGGTGGCGTACTGATGCAGGGAGGCCGAGTTATTGCGTATGCTTCGCGTCAGTTAAGAAAACATGAAGTTAACTATCCGACTCATGACTTGGAGTTAGCTGCTGTCGTCCACGCTCTGAAAATCTGGAGACACTATTTGCTTGGAAATATATGCAATATTTATACAGATCATAAGAGTCTTAAGTACATATTTACTCAACCTGAGTTAAATATGCGCCAGAGAAGATGGTTAGAGTTGATTAAGGATTATAACCTCCAGGTGCATTACCATCCGGGTAAAGCAAATGTGGTTGTTGAGGCCTTGAGTAGAAAGTCTCATTGCAACTCTTTGATAGAAGAAGATTTTCATTTGTCTCATCTCTTACATCCTATTGTAATCTATCATATCACTGTAGACTGTTCTTTGAGAAGTAGAATCATTGAGTTACAAAAGACGGATACCGGTGTATTTCACATCAAGAGAAAGATGAGAGAGCAAGAAACTAAGCACTTTCGAGTGGATGACAAAGGAATTCTCTGGTTCAAAGATAGACTCGTTGTGCCAAAAGATAGAGAGCTCAGAAATCAAATCTTATCTGAAGCCCATTCTTCTAAGTTGTCCATCCATCCTGGTAGTAGTAAGATGTATCAGGACCTCAAGCCGTACTATTGGTGGACCAAGATGAAAAAGGAAATTGCAGCCTACGTCGCTAGGTGTGATAATTGTTGTAGAGTTAAGGCCATTCACATGAAGCCTGGTTTACTCCAGCCTTTGTCTGTTCCAGGTTGGAAGTGGGACGACATTGTTATGGACTTTATTGTCGGATTACCAACCACCCAAAAAGGTTTTGACTCTATTTGGGTTATAGTTGATCGTTTGACAAAATCTGCTCACTTTATCCCGGTGAAGAGTAACTATCACCCACACCAATATGCTGACATTTACTTCCAAGAAGTCGTACGTCTTCATGGAGTGCCTGGATCTATTGTCTCTGACAGAGGACCGCAGTTTACTGCTCGTTTCTGGGAGCGCCTACATCAGAATCTTGGAACTAATTTGGTTCGTAGTTCTGCTTATCATCCGCAGACGTCGGGGCAGACTGAGCGTGTGAATCAGATTCTTGAAGACATGCTTAGAGCTTGCATCATCTCTTGTAATAGCTCCTGGGAGAAATGGTTGCCTCTCGCTGAATTCTCTTACAACAACAGTTATCAAGAGAGCATCAGAATGGCTCCTTTTGAAGCTTTATATGGTCGCAAGTGTAGAACTCCTTTGAACTGGGTGGAACCAGGAGAAAGAAGATTCTATGGTATTGACTTTGTAAAAGAAGCCGAGGAGCAAGTTCGTGCTATACAGAAAAATATATCAGCTGCTCAGGCTAGACAAAAGAGCTACGCAGATAAGAGGAGGAAACCTATTGAGTTTGAAGTAGGTGACCACGTCTATTTGAAGGTGTCCCCTATGAGAGGAGTAAAACGTTTTGGGATCAGAAGAAAGCTTGAGCCTCGATACGTTGGACCTTATCGGATTATTGAGAAAAGTGGAAGAGTAGCCTATAAGCTCAATCTACCTCATGAAATGGGAACTATCTTTCCAGTATTCCATGTATCTCAACTAAAGAAATGTCTCCGTCTTCCCGAAGAAAGAGTAGATGTGAGACGCATCGAGTTGAAATCCGATCTTTCTTATGAGGAGAAACCGCTATATGTTCTGGATACTCTGGAAAGGGTGACTCGAAATCGAGTAGTCAAATTATACAAGGTGGTTTGGAGTAATCACGGTGAACGTGATGCAACTTGGGAAAAAGAGGATTATTTAAAGGACAACTATTCTGCTTTTTATGAAAAATGGTACGACTTTCAAATCTCGGGACGAGATTTTTATAAGGGGGGAAGGCTGTAACACCCCTGGTGTTAGTTAGCCTCCTAATGCATTCATAATTCATGATCATGACATGACATTACCATAAGCATCGTCATTTCATGCGCATCCTTGTTTGAAACATGACTTTGCAACATTATGATTTCTAGGTGCTTCCTTTATGTGTTGCTAGGGTTTTTATATAGATGACATATGTGATGCTATTGTGTGACTTGGGGGCTTGAAAACATCCTTGATATGTTAGTGGAGCAAAATGACCTAGGGTTTATGTTTAGGTCCTGCCCTAATTCCATGTTGATTCACGCTTTGACTAGTTGACCTTTAGGACCTTCTTTGTTTGACCTTATAGAAAGTCTAACCTAGAGCTTTTGCATGTTTGTGCAACCTTAACAAAGTTTGTGCCAAATTTCATGAGGAACAAAAGTTGTTTAGTGGCCAACTCATGAAAATGCTTAGAACATCCCCTAATATGGCCCACAAGGCAGATTGGGGTGCTGATTTCAGCACTTAGCCATTTTGGCTAAGTCATGACTGACTTTCAATTTCGAGGATGCCTCCTTGGGGAGCTTGTAACTTGCTAACCATGCTGAACCAGCTCATGTGCTAGTAGACTTCTACCTAGATCTCACTTAGCTCTATCTGAAAGTCTCTTAGAGCATCTCCTAACTCGAGCCGGTTTGGAAGTTAAGCCCATCTCAAAACTCGCTGTCAGTGATCACTAGACTGAACAGTTTCTGGGTACACCCCTTTGGACCCTTAGATCTCTCTAACCGTCACGAATTAGCTCGAGATCCAGTAGACTTATAACAAGATTTCACATAGTTCTACAATTAAGTATATTGCGTCATCGGCTAACTCGGTTTGGGTTGGGAGTTACTGAGCCCTCAAGTAGCTCTGTCAGGCATCTCGTAACTGAAACTCAGTGTTTCATTCAGAGTTTCAGGTTTAAAAACCGGAGATGTGGTCGGGGCCGACCGCGCGCAGGACTTGATGGCCGCGTGGCTGCTACGCGTCGCTGCCGTGCTCACGCTCGCGTGAACAAGGCCAGGAGCCATCCCAGAGCGTCGTTGCTGCCCTCATTCTCTTCCTCTCTTCTCGCTGAGCCCGCCGCGGCGGCTTGGGGCACTGCCGCTGCCGCCATCGCCTCGCCATGTGCTGTGCCTCCGCTAGGGCAGCAAGCTCCAATCCCGTGCACCTGCAGCTTCGCAATCCACCGCTCTACCTCCCTATCCTCCTCTTCGGGGCAGCCGTACCCGTCTGCTCGTGCTTCGTCCGCTCCGCCGTCGTCTCCCGCTCCGGCGGGTGGGAGCTCGCCGTGGCCAGGTGGCTACGGAGCATCGCTGCGCCTTTCGTACCCTGTTCCTTGGTCACCATCTTCGGTAGGTCGTGTAGCCGCAATCGGTTTAGTCTCTACTGGCTTGTATGCGTCGGAACGCGTTGATGCGCAGAGCGCGCTCCGCCATGCCCGCCATGGTCGTAAGCTCCAATGCTCCACGCTCGTGCCCTCCTTTTTCCGTCTCACCAATGTTTGAAGTGTCTTAGGTCTAGGTTTTCTCGCCCCCGTGTTTTCGCTGCGGCCAGCCATTCCGTTCTCGCGGAACGTTACCGCGTGTCTGACCTCGCCGTCGCCGTCGGTGTGCCTCGCACGAGGCGAGACCTCACCGTCCGCTCCATGGTCTCTAGACTGACCCCAGCAGCTCCGCTTTGTCGTCCGGATCGCGTAGCTGTCCTCGCCACGCCCTATCGTGCCCCCTGCCGGACGGCGCATCGCCGCCAGGCCACCGCCGCCGCCATGGCCGGCGACGAGCATTATCCAGCTAGCCCTAGGTCACGCGAAACACCTCTATCGATGCGGCATGATGAGGTAGACATGTTGGTGGGGTCGGTTTCGCCGGAGAAGCCGCCGGCGGTGAGCTTTTGCTCACCGGACCTCCTCCACTGCCTCTGTGCCTCTGACGGGCGGGGCCCGCATGTCAGTGCCGGCCTCTTCCTCTGGTTGTTGACTGGGCCGTTTAGCCGGGCCGAGCAGGCCCAATGCCCTAGTGGGCTTTGCTGGTTAAGGCCTATTGTTTTAGTTTTTCCGTTTTCTGAAAATGCAAAATGAGTGCTATTCTTTGTAAATTCCTAGAAAAGTGTAGAAAAATCCAAAAATAGAAAGTGAGGACTTTTTGGAATCCTCATGATGTGTACTATGCTGTAGTGGAATAAAATATGGCATGCTAATTTATGTTTTCTGAAGTTGGTAATTATTTTTGTTAAGCACTTTATTTAATTAGGTGATTTAGATAAGTTTGTAGCTCTCTGTGTATTAATCCAATTGCCATGAAATTTTTGTGAGATGTTAAGTGTGGTATGAAGATGCTCTAGTTAAATTTTCATGCAATTTGGATGTGGTTTGGTGGAGTTATATAATTATCTTGTTTGCTTGAATGGATCTTGTGTGAATTTTCATAATTTTTCTATAGATCCAGTAAGGGTGAAACTTGGTGAGTGTTGTTCTTATGTTAGAAGGATGCTAGGAAAAATATGAAATCTGTTGTTTGATACTTTTCAATAGGGTTTTCTATTTTTGCTAGAAATAGACCTGTCATCTGTTATTTTTGATATCTCCATATTTGCTTGTCAAAATGAAGTGAGATTTTTATGGTAGCCTATGTGAAGCATTAGGTGGCTACTGTAATTTTTGTAGATTTTTATATATAGTTTTACTATATGTTTCTTTAATCACCTAATTAACTAAATAAATTGTAAAAGAATATTAAATAATTTATTTAGAAGTTGGCACTATACTTTCTGATATTCCTTTGATATGAACAATAGGTTGGTAAACTTAGTTTGGTCCAATTGTGCTTTTAAATCGTCACTAAATATTTAATTTAGTGATTCTGCCATTTCTGGACAGAATTGCTAGTTAAAAGAATTAACCTATGATAATGATGTTTTCATGCTTGGTGATCTATAGCAAAGTTGTTGAGAATTTCATGAACTAGTTGCTGGAAAAGTTTGGTAGCATTTGGACTTATAGTTTAGAAATGGCAGCTGTTCCAAGTTGGGTTAAGTTTTAGAAATACTCTTTATCTTTTAGAACAGATTCTGTAGGTATGCTATTTTAACTTGGTAAATGGTGAAATCATGCTTAGATGTTTATAAATGAAATATAGACAATTTCATAAGCTTTCCAGAATGTCCTCTTTTAGGCCATTTGGATTAGTAGAACTCTAGCTGTGAGTTTTCTTAGCTACTGTTGATAATATGTTGTAAATACTAATATATGGAATCTTGTTACGCGCGTGTTTAGTCTTAGCTTTGTGATACTTAGTGGTTTCTTAGGAATGTTTAAACATGTTAATACCGGAGAGGAAATTTGCACCTAAGTTTGAAGTGATTTGAATAGAGCACCACATAACTTGGTTTTGTGCTTACAACGTTGCAATGTCATTGTATTCATCTTCACATTATTCATGCACGTCCATAAATCATCATGTCATTATTGGATGCATACATGAAATTCATTGGATGCATATACATGCAATAGGTGTGCCAAGAATCGTGTTACGAGCGAAGTCCCGCTGGGCGTGGGACCCGAAGTTGAAGTTCGTTCGAGAACTGGAGGTCCAGTCCGACGAAGCCGGAGAAGACGTGGGAACCGTTCTTGAAGCCGAACCTTGATCTCTCTTCTTTCGGTTAAGGCAAGCCCCGGAGCATTATAAGTGTAACACCTCAAGTGTTTAGTCCTTAATTGCATTGCATTTGCATAAGCATGACATGCATAATCCATGTTTAGTATTTCATGTAATGCAGTTCATGTGTTTGTTTAGGGTTTGTTTGATTGATTTCACAAAGTATTTGATAGTTGGTGTAACAAAAAGGTAAAGTAGTCAATCATGACCTACAACACCTTAGCTATACTTAGAGTAACATTTGGATCAAGGTTCATGTTGACCAAAATTACAAAATTGCCCTCCATGACAAGTTTGACTCCCATTGGACCATAGAAGGTTCTAGTTTGACCAATTAGAAAGTCTAATTTAGAGACTTTGCATGGAAGAGCACCCTTAAGCAAAGTTGTAAAGAAATTCATGAGGAACAAAAGTCTCAATATGACCATCTCATGAAAATGACCACAACATGCTCAAAAGTGGCCCACAAGTCAGCTAGTGGTGTAATTCCAGGACTTAGAATTTTTCTAAGTCTGGAATTGGACTTTACAGTTTCACTGATGCCTACTTTAGAAGCTTGTAGTTTGCAAACCAAGCCAAACCAGCCTTCACTCATGTTGACAAAATTGTAGATCACATGTAGCCCTACAACTTTGTCAATATCACCCAAGCCTGGTTCTCAATGGTTCAAGAGATATTGGGCCATGAAAATGACCTGTCAGTCGGCACCTTTAACTGAAACTTGGTTTCAGTTTCACCGAGCACTACTTTGAGACCATATAGTTTCATTTATAGACCGAATCAGCTCGAGCTCCAGTGGACAATTTTGTAGACGATATGTACCTCTACAACTTTACTAATTACGGATTGGACTAAATCGGCCTGGATTGGGAGTTACAGGTCGCCAAAGTCACGCTGTCAGGCTCGGCTTGACTGAACTGAAACCGCGATTCAAAATTTCAGTGAACGGAACGTGGCGCCTCGGCAGAAGAACGCCGCCGCGTGTCCTCCACGCGCCGCGCGCGACCTGGCGCTGCGGCCAGCTGCCGAGCGCATGAAGAGTGCCTCTGCTGTCGCTCCAACCTCCCCCATTCATTTCTTCCTCCTCCTTCCTTCTCGTTTGCAAAAGGGAAAGAACCGAGCCGCCATCCCCTTCTTCTCCGACGAGCCCGAGCGCGAGCTACGCCACACCACCGGCCGATTGAGCTTGCCTATTCCTCCGCCACGACACCCTCCATCCCCTGGACCTACCGAAACCCACGACTGGACCCTAGGTGAGCTGCATTCCCTTCTTCTCCGCCTCCGAGGGGTCGCCGGAGCCCGCCATGGGACCTCACCGTGGTCGGGGTGCCTCGGGTCCTTCTCCATTCCCCCTTACCAGCAAAACGGAACCCCCATGCCTCGGTGAAGCTCGTACCGAGCCCAAACCGCACTATCCGGCTTCACCGGCGACGGTGCGCCGCCACCGGAGGTCACCGGCCGCCACGCACGGCGGCAGGCCCTCTCCTCCCCATCCCCATCCATCCTACGGGTGCCAATCGGTGCGCCGGGTGACGGAGATCACGAGACCGTGCTCGGTTGGCAGCGCGAGCTCTTCTCCGGCGAGCGCGAGCTCACCGGAGCTCGCCGGGTGCCGGCTCCCCTGCCTGCGGTCGCTGACCGCGGGGGTCCACCCGTCAGCGTCGCGCGCGGGCGGGAGAGCCGAGCGCGCGCGGGTGTGGGAGTGTGGGCTGGATTTCGTTTCCGGGCCGGCCCAGTTGTCCGAAATAAAAATGAATTTTTATTATTTTGATACTGATTTTTGTAATACTTGGAAAAATAGGAATCTAGGGTTTTAGTGATCCAAAAATCATGAAATAAATTTTGTTAGAATCTACTGGATGTGTAGTATTTTAGAAAAATATAGATCTGGCATGAGATGTTTAAATTCTGTAAGAATTTATTAGATCCTTTAAATATGTTTTGGAATGCATGCAAATTTGTTTAATTCATAGCTTGAGCTGTAGTGTTCCATAAATTATGAAATTTGGTGGGTAGGTTAATATATGCTAGTCTTAGCTCTGGTAAAAATTTGGGCATCAGTACTTAAGTAATTTTCAAGTTATAAGGCTATCATTTTATTCTAGGAATTAATTGAAGGAATTTTTATAATTTTTCTACATGTGCAATGTTCTTGTAAATTTTTGGAGAATGTCTTGGTACCCTAGAGTGTCTAAGAAAAATATGAAATCTGTTGTTTGATACTTTTCAATGTGATTTATGAATTATGCAAAAATCAGCCTTTTGGGCTTGTGAATTTTGTATAGGGAGTTTCTGTGAATAAAACTTGTTCAAATTTTTACTGTGGTCTATTTGGAGGTCAGAGAGTCCCCTGTAATTTTTGTAGAATTTTAGGAGCAGTTTACATATATGTTTGAAATTCTACCTAAATAATTAAGTAAATTAAGAAATGGGGTTAAATAAATATTCTAGTTGGTTCCACCTTACTTTCTGGTGTTTTTATACCTAATGTGAACTGTTAGTAACATTAGTTTGGTTTTAGGAGACTTTGGTCATATCAACAAATATTTAACCTTTGTAATTTTAGGTTTTCTGGACAGCTGGAAGTATTTCTAAGTTTGACCTTTGATAAAATTTGTTGTTGGGAAACTTGTAAATACCAAAGTCACAGTAAACTTGATGAACTAGCTTGTGTCAAAATTTGGGAACATTTGGCTTAGTAGTTTGAGAGTTACTGTTGTTTTAAGTGACAGTTCAGAATCTGCTACTCTCTGTTTTGAGAGGACAGATTCTGGAACTTGTGAAGTTTGACGTGGAAAACTTTTGAGTTTGGGGTTGAGGTCTGAAAATGAATTGTAGAGTATTTCTTAGGCTTTCCAGATTGTCCTAGATCATATCTTTTGGAATTATAAATCTCCAGTTGTGATAAAAACAAGTAGCTGCTGTCCAGTATGCTCTATTGTGATGCCTTGTTGATTTATATGGTGTGATATCCTAAGACAAGTTACTTTTGTAATTGTTAGGTGTTAGGGCTTTAACTGAAGATGAGCAACTTTATCTTAGGTTAAGTAGATTAGGTGAGTACTTCTCTACCGGAGAGGAAATTTGCACCTACTCTTTTGAAGTGATTTGAATAGAGCGCTAAATTGTTGTAATGCATTTCATTCCGAGCATATTGCATCTTTCATTATGCATTCATGAGATTTATTATGCACTCATGCAATAGGTGTACCGGAGGGGGTAACGCTCCTCGAGTTCGAGCAGACGATCCCAGAGGAAGTACTGAGTCAACCGGAGGAGCAGACAGAGCCCATCGGCGAAGGAGACGCCGTTGAAGACCTCCCGGAGTGCCCAGATCACCGGCCTTCCACCTTCCTTAAAGGCAAGCCCCGGTGCATGCTGAACCCATCACTTTATAAAGATATCTTGAGTACTTTTAATTGTTTACTGCATTATGTAGTAGGAGTTGTATGAAAACAACTGTTGCATTACACCTGTCCTTGTCCAGATACTATGCCCTAATCCTATATTAGGTGTAGGCACGTGTCAATGCTTAGCCCTGCTTAGTACGGTAGAAGTCGGGTGATTTCCGGTCATCCGCGAGAGATAGGACTGGGTCGCGAGTGGCTTATGGCTATCGTGATGGAACCATGCTTTAAAATGGAATTGAGACCGGGCGGGAGTTCGATGGTACATCCGCAAGACACTTCACGTCTTGGGTGTGGAGCCATGCCCGTCTGAGTCGTTTAAGGACCGATTCGCTGTACGTCCTTGAGTCATGTTGAACGCAGTCTAACACTTAGATGGCCGGATAAGTCGTTCCGACCGCGAAGTCGAGTAGTATGGTTCAGGCCGGGAATCGAATGGTAGGTTGCTTCTTGGAGGAGAGAAAGGATGTGCTTGGGGACATTGGCGTGAGACCAAGGGGGGGTTAGAGTCCCTAGCACCTGGCAGAGTGTCGCCCTTGGGGTCGCGACATCATTCGGACCCGCGATTCCTGAACTGTACGAAAGATGACCTGAGCAGCCCTCGCCAGGCGCGTCTCGGTGAGTGTTAGAAATACCCCTCCAGCTGGATAGGAATTCGATTCGAATCGCCGTCGCTCCCGGTTAGTGAGCACTTGACTTGAGCAGCGGCAACGTAGATCTCATTAATTAAACAGATGGTTAAGTGAATGATACAATGTTGCCACAATTTATACCTGCTATGGAATAATATGAATAATTGTTTGATGATAATCAAGTGCATGTTTAGTACAGGTGCTAAGATAGATGACAGGTAAATGTTAAAAATAACTGCTAGTACAGGTTATAAGAGTTTCAGCTACTTATGCCTTTATGCAAAATGTGGTGTCAGCTAGCCTCTTGTGTAAGCCTTGCATAATCCTTGGTGTCTACTTTATTTTTGGTTTACGACGGGTAAGTCTAGCTGAGTACATTCCAGTACTCAGGGTTTATTCCCTCCTGTTGCAGATGATATGCTTTACCAAGGCTTCTGCAAGACTTGTCTTCACCCCGCGGGGGATGAGGACTAGATCACACGGGCATGATCATCTTTATGTACTTTCCTCGTTCTTTTGTGGGATGTCGATCTATCCAAACTGGCAGTATTTAGGTAACTTCAGTGTGTGTTAGACTTCCGCTACTTTCAAACTCGGTTTGTAATAATTGCTACTCCGTGGTGTTAACTTAATTCTGAACTACTTGTGAAATGTAACGTATGATGTGTATGTTGAATGATGCGATCCTGGTTGTAAGCAGTTTGGTTTGAAATCCTTCGTGATTTCGATTGACTACCGGGATTATATGGGCTCAAGTTTGAAAATTTGAGCGCTTCGGTGCTTGTTTTCGTACTTGTGCTCTTATAATTTGGTCGGTTCTGTTACAGCTGGTATCGGAGCATAATTCAACATTAAGCACATCATTACGAGTAATTAAAAACAAAAGTATTTGTTTGCGAAAAGGGTTAAACTTTAAAAAGTATTTTATAAGTATGCTAGTGATCACATCCCTTAGCCCAAATAAGGACTCTTAGGTGGCTTATTATAAAGACTAACTTGGGGGCCTTGTTTGTTTTTGTTTCGTCGTCCATACGGCGTGATATTGTATGGATGCCATCCACTTGGGTGGTAATGTATGGATCGATTACCTCGACGCTCTGGTAAGTGTGAGTTGTGAGAGCATGATCGTCCAACCGGCGGTCTAGGGGAGAGTAGTTTTGGTGGTTTGCATATTTACATGTTCAAACCATGTAACTATGTAAAAGCACTTAATTGTGGGCATCTATCCATCGGGTAGCTTTGATACTGAAATATATACATCCGGGGATGTGTATATGGAAAGTATTTAGTTTACTGCTTCCTTGTATGTTATTTTGGGAATTGTTGGGCTGCAATGCAAATCTTCTGCAGGTACACTAACAGCGTAACGTGTAGACCGATAGTTTCGCTTATATGAGAGAACGTATGTATGCCACCGTTTAGCGTTAGCATATTAGTTTTCTACTAAGGTGAGAGGACGTACGGATCGTGCATGCATCATGTTTAATTATATCATACATGTCATTTACTCCCTCCTTAAAAATTTTAATAGTCCCGACTAAAGAAAAATTTCGTATCCCCTAAATGATTCTCACTTTAAGTCACATCTTGTTGATACAGATGGCTCGTACCCGGATGACAGCCCGTAAATCAACTGGGGGAAGGGTCCCTCGCCACCAGTTAGCTCCACGGGAGCCCCGTCCTGAGCCCTCCGAGGTGGAACAGTTACGGGCTGAGCTGGCTGAGGTGACCGCTGCCAGGGATGCAGCACGGCAACAATTGGAGCAAGTAATTCATGATCGAGATCAAGAAACACTTGCAGTCCAGAGGTTGACAGTGGCCAATCGCAACTGTCAGCGTATGTTGGTCCGTGTAATGGAACAGAGGGATGAAGCCTGGTACGAGGAGAACGTTCTGAGAGCTCGTCAGTTTGAGCTCGAACAACAGTTGGAGAATGCTGAAGAATACAATGACAATCTTCATGAAGAAGTGCACCGCCTGAACAACCAGCTAAATCCTCTGCTACCTAGGAACAACAATGTTGATGAGGAGATGGGTTCCGGAATCTTCATGGCAGATGATGATGATGATGAAGTGGAGGTCGATGGACCACAAGATGCTCCACCTGCGGAAGCACCAGAGGAAGAGCCAGAAGAAGAAGAAGACGAAGAGTTAGAGCCTGTCAGTGATGAGGACGGCGGGGAAATCCTTGACACGGACTCGGAGGATGATGCTTAGAGTAGTCATCACGTACCTTTAATGCTAGGATCGTCTTTTGTGCCCTCCCTGCGAAGGAGTGAGGCCTTGTAATAACTTGACTCTGGGATGTAAGGCTGAACCGTATGTTTCCTAAATGTAGTTTGAACCTGTTAATTTCGATCGCAATGGGATGTCTTATTGTGTTGTGTTCGGTGATGGTGTCACGATTAGCACCCTTCGGTGCCGCGACGAAACCGAGGGCCTCCTATGGCGCGCGACATGAGGTTGTGCTGCTTGGCACGCGCAGGTATCGAGGTGGCTAGTCCTGATCCAACATAGAACTCTCCATTGAGAAGTCTCTTTGTGGTCAGTTTGAAGTAGCCTTTCACAGTCACTAACAATCTTGAGATCAAATCCAAGTACCGGGCAAAAGGTCAAAATCACGTAGATAGTAACGTAAACGATCCGATAACCGTTGTGCTCCCTGTAAGTGAGCCTTTATCGGAGAACGTCTTGATGGATTACCAAGTACGAGTTCGGCAATTGATGCGCTTGAATGGATCGTGCGGTTGTGATGAATTATTGTGTCTTATTTATTATGAGAATTTTATTCTGGAAGACAGTTTGACATTTCGCAATAATTCATTTACAAATTTCCCACATCGTCAGTGCTCATTGGCTATGCATTTTGCAGATGTCGTACAATCTTCGTAGAGGTCGTGGAAATGAGGAGGAGGACCAGCCGCCCCCTCCGCCACCACCTACTCCGGCTGAGTTAATGCAAACAGTGGTTGAGGGGCAGCGTATGTTGGCCGACGCATTGCGCCAAATGGCTAATCGAGAGGCTCGGCATGGTCGTCAGGGCCCAGAGCCAAACCAATACAGTGACTTCAAGGACTTCCTGGATACAAAGCCCCCGCTTTTTAAGGAAGCGGAAGAACCCCTGCAGGCTGATGAATGGTTGAATACAATTGAGCAAAAGTTTCGTCTGCTACGCCTAACTGATGAGCTGAAAACGGAATATGCTTCCCATCAATTGCATGGTCCAGCAGGCATCTGGTGGAGTCACTATCGCTCCACGCTGCCTGCCAATGTCCCGATTGCTTGGGATCAGTTTAAGGCGGCATTCCGGGGGAATTATATCCCTCCAGGTCTGATGGCAATCAAGCACACAGAGTTTATGAGGCTGTCACAGGGAAACAAGAGCTTAACTGAGTACTTGCAGTCCTTCAACAACTTGGCAAGGTACGCCACGGAGTTTGTGGATACTGATGCCAAAAAGATTGCTAGTTTCAAAAGGGGCCTCGGCCCAAAGCTAATGAAGACTATGGGTACTAGCAAGTGTACCACTTTCAATGATTTCATCAGTGATGCTTTGACACAAGAGAACAATAATACTATTTATTCTGCTTCTAAGAGCCGGAAAAGGGCCCTTGAGGCAAGTGCTTCTCAGTCAAGGGCCTCAGCTGCACCCAGGTCTTCTCCACGCCCGCCTGCTCAGAATACAAGGTTCCGTCCGCCACAGAAAAAGCCTGCTGCAAAAACTGGGTTCCGTAAGGCATATACTGTCGCTCTGCCAAAGGGGACTTCTGGTCAGAGTAGTTCTAGTGTTCCTCCTAGCAATATGCCTTGCTGGAATTGCAACAAGCCAGGTCATTGGGCCCGGAACTGTCCGTACCCTAAGAAAAATGTCAATCAAGGTGGTCGTCAGGGACATGCTCACTATAACAGCATTGAAGAAATTCCATCTGGTGAGGTAGTCACGGCTGGTAAGTTCCTAGTTGACCAACACCCCGCAGTGGTACTTTTTGATTCAGGTGCTTCGCATTCCTTTATCAGTCCTAAGTTTGCATCCAAATTTGCACACAAGTTGCATACTGTTGAAGGTGTGGGTTATTGTATTAGTGCTGCAAGTGGGAATATTTCCACAAACAAAGTAGTGGGGAACCTTAAGTTTGAGATAGAAGGGCGAAGTTATTCGCTTGCTCTATTGGTGTTACCGGGGTTAGACATAGATGTTATCTTGGGAATGAATTGGATGAGTCAGAATGGGGTACTCATTGACACATCTGCTCGGGTAGTTATGCTCAGAGATCCTACCGATCAAAAGGGTTTTCTAGTGCAACTTCCCCGAAAAGTTGAATTGTCGGGGGAAATTCATGCTGTGCAAGCAAAGGCGTTGGCTGAAATTCCCGTAGTAAATGAGTTTCCGGATGTTTTTCCCGATGATTTGCCGGGACTCCCTCCGGATCGGGATGTGGAATTTAAAATCGAGTTGCTGCCTGGTACCGCACCCATCTCTAGGAGACCCTATAGAATGCCTCCAAATGAGTTAGCTGAGCTTAAGGTACAATTGAATGAACTTCTGAAGAAGGGGTTGATCCGTCCTAGCTCATCTCCGTGGGGTTGCCCTGCTATCTTTGTAAAGAAGAAGGATCAAACCTTGCGGATGTGCGTGGACTATAGACCTCTGAATGCAGTCACTGTCAAGAATAAGTATCCTCTGCCGCGTATCGACATCTTGTTCGATCAATTGTCCAAAGCTAAAGTCTTTTCCAAGATTGATCTAAGGTCTGGGTATCATCAGATTAAAATCCGTCCTGAAGATGTTCCAAAAACAGCCTTCTCGACGAGATACGGCCTTTATGAGTATCTTGTCATGTCCTTCGGTCTGACTAATGCCCCAGCGCACTTCATGTGCTTGATGAATTCGGTGTTTATGCCCGAATTGGACAAGTTTGTGGTGGTGTTCATTGATGACATCTTAGTGTATTCTGAAAATGAGGAAGACCACGCGGAACACTTGCGTATTGTCCTCAGCAGATTGCGTGAGCATAAACTGTATGCGAAGTTCAGTAAATGCGAATTCTGGCTTCGGGAAGTACCTTTTCTTGGGCATGTATTGTCCGATGGAGGTATTATGGTGGATCCCACCAAGGTAGAAGAAGTATTGAATTGGAAGGCTCCTACTTCGGTTCATGAGGTCCGGAGTTTTCTTGGGTTGGCTGGCTATTATCGTCGCTTCATCCCGGATTTCTCAAAAATAGCCAAACCCATGACTCGGTTGCTGCAAAAAGACACCAGGTTTGTCTGGACTCCTGAGTGTGATGCGGCTTTTCACCAACTGCGAACCCTCCTAACCTCGGCTCCGGTTTTGGCACAACCGGATATCGAGAAACCTTTTGATGTTTACTGTGATGCCTCAGGCATAGGTTTGGGAGGTGTTCTGATGCAGGAAGGCCGAGTAATTGCATATACTTCATGGCAACTTCGGAAACATGAGGTGAATTATCCAACGCATGACTTAGAACTGGCCGCAGTTGTTCATGCTTTGAAGGTGTGGCGGCATTATCTGCTGGGCAATGTCTGCAATATCTATACAGACCACAAAAGCCTCAAATACATCTTCACCCAACCCGAGCTAAATATGCGTCAGAGAAGATGGCTTGAGTTGATTAAAGATTATAATCTCCAAGTGCACTATCACCCAGGCAAGGCAAACGTGGTTGCGGACGCTTTGAGCCGTAAATCTCATTGCCATTCCTTAGTTGAAACTGATTTTCACCGATCCCGCCTGTTACATCCGGCAGTCTTGTACAACATCACTGTCAGTGGTACTCTCAGAAATAGAATCATCGAGCTCCAAAAGACTGATCCGGGTATATTTCACATAAAACGGAAGATGAAAGAGGAAGAAACTAAGCATTTCAGGTTAGATGACGAAGGTGTGCTGTGGTTCAAGGATAGGTTAGTGGTACCTAAGGATCGAGAGCTTAGAGATCAGATCCTGTCCGAAGCACATTCTTCCAAGTTGTCCATCCATCCTGGTAGTAATAAGATGTATTATGATTTGAAGCCACTTTATTGGTGGACCAAGATGCGGAAAGAGGTAGCTGCATATGTTGCTAGATGTGACACCTGTTGCAGAGTGAAAGCTGTGCATATGAAAGCTGGGTTGCTTCAGCCACTTTCCATTCCAGGCTGGAAATGGGAAGAAATAAGTATGGATTTCATTGTCGGACTTCCTCCCACAGTCAAAAATCATAACTCTATCTGGGTAATTGTTGACCGTTTGACCAAATCCGCTCATTTCATCCCCGTGAGAGTGGACTATCGTCCTACTGACTATGCTGAGTTGTACTTCAATCAGATAGTCCGGCTTCATGGGATACCTCGTACAATCGTTTCTGATCGGGGTCCCCAGTTCACTGCTCGCTTTTGGGAGCATTTGCATCACCTTCTGGGAACCAAGTTAGTGAGAAGCTCTGCTTATCACCCCCAGACATCTGGTCAGACGGAACAAGTTAACCAAATCTTGGAAGATCTGTTGCGGGCATGCGTCATTTCATCCAAGGGTTCTTGGGAAAAATGGCTACCTTTAGCTGAATTCTCGTACAATAACAGTTATCAAGAGAGTATCAAGATGGCTCCATTCGAAGCTTTGTACGGTCGTAAGTGCCGAACTCCACTAAACTGGGTAGAAGCTGGGGAAAGAAGGTATTATGGCATTGATTTTGTCCAGGAAGCCGAGGAACAAGTCCGTACTATTCAGAAACATATGGCTGCGGCCCAAGCTAGACAGAAAAGCTATGCTGATCGTCGCAGAAAACCACTCGAATTTGAAGTTGGGGACTTCGTTTATTTGAAAGTTTCTCCAATGAAGAGTGTCCAACGTTTTGGCGTTAAGCGGAAGCTTGCACCAAGATACGTGGGTCCTTTCCAGATCATAGGCAAGAGTGGAGCTGTTGCGTACAAAATCCAGTTGCCTCCTGAGATGAGCGCTATATTCAACGTTTTCCATGTGTCTCAACTTAAGAAGTGTCTTCGAGTTCCTGAGGAACAAGTTCCGTTAGGTGATATCAGGTTGGAATCCGACTTAACCTATGAAGAAAAACCAGTCCGAGTGATCGATACTCAGGAACGAGTAACTAGAAGTAAAGTGGTTAAGTGGTACAAAGTAATGTGGAGTAATCAGGGTAGTGAGAGTGATGCTACGTGGGAACGGGAAGATTATCTGCGGGATGGTTATAAAGAATTCTATGAAAAATGGTACGCTTTCCAAATCTCGGGACGAGATTTTTATAAGGGGGGAGGGCTGTAACACCTCAAGTGTTTAGTCCTTAATTGCATTGCATTTGCATAAGCATGACATGCATAATCCATGTTTAGTATTTCATGTAATGCAGTTCATGTGTTTGTTTAGGGTTTGTTTGATTGATTTCACAAAGTATTTGATAGTTGGTGTAACAAAAAGGTAAAGTAGTCAATCATGACCTACAACACCTTAGCTATACTTAGAGTAACATTTGGATCAAGGTTCATGTTGACCAAAATTACAAAATTGCCCTCCATGACAAGTTTGACTCCCATTGGACCATAGAAGGTTCTAGTTTGACCAATTAGAAAGTCTAATTTAGAGACTTTGCATGGAAGAGCACCCTTAAGCAAAGTTGTAAAGAAATTCATGAGGAACAAAAGTCTCAATATGACCATCTCATGAAAATGACCACAACATGCTCAAAAGTGGCCCACAAGTCAGCTAGTGGTGTAATTCCAGGACTTAGAATTTTTCTAAGTCTGGAATTGGACTTTACAGTTTCACTGATGCCTACTTTAGAAGCTTGTAGTTTGCAAACCAAGCCAAACCAGCCTTCACTCATGTTGACAAAATTGTAGATCACATGTAGCCCTACAACTTTGTCAATATCACCCAAGCCTGGTTCTCAATGGTTCAAGAGATATTGGGCCATGAAAATGACCTGTCAGTCGGCACCTTTAACTGAAACTTGGTTTCAGTTTCACCGAGCACTACTTTGAGACCATATAGTTTCATTTATAGACCGAATCAGCTCGAGCTCCAGTGGACAATTTTGTAGACGATATGTACCTCTACAACTTTACTAATTACGGATTGGACTAAATCGGCCTGGATTGGGAGTTACAGGTCGCCAAAGTCACGCTGTCAGGCTCGGCTTGACTGAACTGAAACCGCGATTCAAAATTTCAGTGAACGGAACGTGGCGCCTCGGCAGAAGAACGCCGCCGCGTGTCCTCCACGCGCCGCGCGCGACCTGGCGCTGCGGCCAGCTGCCGAGCGCATGAAGAGTGCCTCTGCTGTCGCTCCAACCTCCCCCATTCATTTCTTCCTCCTCCTTCCTTCTCGTTTGCAAAAGGGAAAGAACCGAGCCGCCATCCCCTTCTTCTCCGACGAGCCCGAGCGCGAGCTACGCCACACCACCGGCCGATTGAGCTTGCCTATTCCTCCGCCACGACACCCTCCATCCCCTGGACCTACCGAAACCCACGACTGGACCCTAGGTGAGCTGCATTCCCTTCTTCTCCGCCTCCGAGGGGTCGCCGGAGCCCGCCATGGGACCTCACCGTGGTCGGGGTGCCTCGGGTCCTTCTCCA
>CM039615.1:21842386-21914584 GCA_022457205.1 Saccharum spontaneum | reverse complement strand
TCCTTCTTCATCTTGGTCCACCAATAACGAGGTCTTAGTTCTTGATACATTTTACTGCTGCCAGGATGAATAGACAACTTAGAGAGATGAGCTTCATCCATAATTTTATTCTTAAGCTCTCTATCCTTTGGAACAACAAGACGGTTGTCGAACCACAACACATCCTGCTCATCTACCCGGAAGTGTTTCGAGGGTTCTTCTTGAATCTTCTTTTTGATGTGGAATATCCCCTTGTCTGCTTTCTGACCTTCTATAATCTTACTCTCCAAGGAACAACTGATCTGAATACTTTGTAGCACGGCAGGGTGCATTAGATCGAAACCATCTTCAAGCAAGGGTTGCATATTCAGACAATGTGACTTTCTGCTTAACGCATCAGCTACCACATTGGCTTTCCCGGGGTGATACTGTACATTCAAGTTGTAGTCTTTGATCAACTCTAACCATCTCCGCTGTCTCATGTTCAATTCTGGTTGGGTGAAAATGTACTTGAGACTCTTATGATCGGTGAAAATGTTGCACACGTTACCCAGTAGATAGTGTCTCCAAATCTTTAAGGCATGCACTACAGCGGCAAGCTCAAGATCATGTGTCGGGTAATTGATTTCATGTTTTCTCAACTGTCGGGAGGCATAAGCAATGACTCTTCCTTCTTGCATTAGCACACACCCTAGTCCTGTTTTTGATGCGTCACAGAACACATCAAAAGGTTTCTCGATATCGGGTTGTGCAAGAACTGGAGCAGTGGTCAACAGTTTCCGCAAGGTATGGAAAGCTGTCTCACACTCCTCTGTCCACGCAAACTTGTGATCTTTCTGTAACAGACTTGTCATAGGCTTGGCAATCTTCGAGAAGTCTGGGATAAAGCGGCGATAGTAACCAGCTAAGCCTAGGAAACTCCTGACTTCTGACACTGTGGCTGGAGTCTTCCAATCCATAACCTCCTGCACTTTGCTCGGATCTACAGAAACTCCATTCTCAGATAGAATATGGCCGAGGAAAGGGACTTTCTTCAACCAAAATTCACATTTGCTGAACTTAGCATATAGCTTATGATTCCTCAACCTGGTCAAGACAATTCTCAGGTGTTCTTCATGCTCTTTCTCGTTTTCAGAGTATACTAGAATGTCATCAATGAAGACAACTACAAACTTATCCAACTCTGGCATGAAAACCGTATTCATCAGATACATAAAATATGCAGGAGCATTTGTCAGTCCAAATGACATAACAAGATACTCGTACAACCCGTATCTGGTAGAAAAGGCGGTTTTCGGAACATCTTGAGGTCTAATCTTTATCTGATGATACCCTGACCTTAAATCTATCTTGGAGAACACTCTGGCTTTAGCTAACTGATCAAACAGAACATCAATATGAGGCAGTGGATATTTATTCTTGATGGTTACAGCGTTAAGAGGTCGGTAATCCACACACATCCTGAGAGTACCCTCTTTCTTCTTCTTTACAAACAAGGCAGGACATCCCCATTCAGACTTACTTGGGCGAATAAACCCCTTCTTTAACAACTCTTCCAACTGTTTCTTCAACTCAGCTAACTCATCCGGAGGCATCCGATAAGGTCTCCTAGAAATTGGAGCCGTCCCGGGGATCAACTCGATTCCGAATTCAACATCTCTATCTGGAGGAAGGCCAGGCAATTCGTCTGGGAACACATCCGGAAACTCACATACTACTGGGATCTGATGGATAGGAGTAACTTCCATGGCACAGTTCACACTCACAAGATCTGTTCTTTTAGGCAATGGCACCTGAAAAGTACCCTCTGCCTGGGGATCTTTAAGGGTAAGCATCCGACTGCTTGTATCTATGACTGCTTCCCAGTCTTTCATCTAGTTCATTCCTATTATTACATCCAAAACTAGCCCAGGCATAACTACCAGGTTCACTCTGAACTTCCGACTACCTAACTCAAGGGTTGCCCCTCTAACCATCTTATTGGTTAACACATCAGCTCCTGCTGAACTTATGCGATAACCATAACTCAATTCTGTGCATAGTTGTTCATGCTTCCGTGCAAATGCTTGACTCATAAAAGAATGCGAAGATCCAGAATCAAAAAGAACAACTGCAGGGTGATGGTTCACAAGAAACTTACCGGCAGTTACAGGCTCTCCCTCAGGAACTTCATCAATGGCGGTGTGGTGCACACGGGCATTATAAGTCTGTTGCTTCTTTTTAGGCGGATAAGGGCAGAACTTGGAAAAGTGGCCTGGCTGACCACAGTTGTAGCAGGGCCCTTTCACTGTACCAGCAGACCCTATTGCTCCCTTGGAGTTGCTCTGTTCTGCAGCAGCGTTGGTCTTTGTTGGTGGCACTGCCATCTTGTACGGTTTCTGTGGCCCTTTGTAGTTCTGAGTTTTATGCTGCGGCGGCCTGAACCTCGCACCAGGTGCGGACGGACGATAAGATGGACGGTTAGCAGGGACAACTCTGGACTGGGATGATCCTGACTCGAACACCCTCTTGCGGTTCTTGGATGCGGTGTAAGCATTATTGTTCTTCTCTTGCTTCAAACAGTCACTGATAAAGTCGTTGAATCTGTTGCGGGTATTGGTACCCACATGCTTCATCATCTTCGGACTCAACCCTCTCTTGAAACTAGCAATCTTCTTTGCATCTGTGTCAACCATGTCTGGAGCATAGCGGCACAAATTATTAAAGGCATGCAGATACTGTGTCACTGTCTTGGTACCCTGATTCAAGGCTAAGAACTCTCCAAGCTTCATCTCAACCAACCCTGGGGGAATATAAACTCCCTTAAAAGCTTCAGTAAAATCCCTCCAAGAGATCTGGGTATTAGGAGGAAAAGTACTGCGGTGATGCTTCCACCACATTCCGGCTGGTCCCTGTAACTGATGCGCAGCATACTCTACTTTCAGAACTTCTGTCATCCTTAACACACGGAACTTATCTTCCATAGTGTTAATCCATTCCTCGGCATCAAGCGGCTCTGCTGCTTCTTTGAAAATAGGTGGCCTCGTATCCATGAAATCCTTGAAACTGCTGTACTGGTTCACTCCATGGCCACCACCTTGGTTAATTCCCCTTTGAACATTTTCCGCGATGGTACGCAGAAAGTCTTCCATATTCCTCTGTGATTGTTCAGTACTGCGCTGACTTCCAAGAAACTGTGTGAAGAACATTTCTGCGGTAAGCGGCGGAGGAGGGGGCAAATGTGGTTCTGGACGTGGTTCTTGGTGGTTGACATTGTTGGCACCACTTCCACCAGCTCCTGCACCATTGCCACCAGTCTCAGCGGCTTCATACGTAGCACGACGAGTGTTGGCCATCTGCATATTTCAGTAACAAGCACCATTGAGTGAGGTTGTAAAATGATGTCCGAATGAACAATTATGCCATACTGAATTCATTGGAGAGAACAAGTCATACAAGAAAACAGAGGCGCAATAATTTCATTCCAATTAAACAACAGCACCAATCAGTTACTTCAATGCAACATCACGTTCCATACAACCACGTTGCCAGCATACATACACTGGACTTTTATGCGTTCGGGTATCGCATACACAACCAAACTCCAAAAGATCGTCAGTCTCAGGGTCGAACAGGATACATCATGACACATGAAAACCAAAAGAAGGCCATCGCGTCAAGCCTAGCTACTAACGCAGGACACTATCCTACTCCTCGGGGCCATCGTCGATGTCGGAGGCGTCGCCATCGCTACCCTCAGCTGCGGCGTCGTCGTCGAGGTCCATCTGAGCGGCGTTCGGAGGAGCATACGGGCCTATCCCGTTGTAGAGGGCATGGAACTCTTCATGCAAGTTGGCATTGTACTCTTCTAGCTCCTCGACCCTCTGCCTCAGAAGGTCTCTCTCGTTCCAGGCTTCATTCCTTTCCTGTACTAGCTGCTCCAACAGGCGATCTGCATTCCTGTTGGCCTGAGTCAGCCTCTGAACCTGCTGCATGGAACTCTCGCCTCTCTCGAGAGCTCGGTCCCGCTGCAAGCTCATATCAGCCAACTGCTCCTGCAAGCTAGCTATGGCACGCGCTTGCTTTTTCTTCTGCTTCCTTGCTTCAATCCGATCATCACCACGTAGGCCAGTCAAGGTCCAGTAGGTATTCTCCAGACCTTGGTACGCTCTGATGGCTGCATACATGGCACTCATGGTGTGGTTGTCACTAGCCCGTCCTTCACTGGGGCCTCTAACCAGGGCACTTCCTTGCGGCTGTACCCAAATGGCGTCGCGAGGATCATCTCTCGGGAAGGTACCGGCCAAAGCTGCTGCTAACTCACTGGGAAATCTGTTCATGATGTCTCGGATGACGCGAAAAGCGGCACCCTCTGCACCCTCGACTGGAGTGCGTCCTTCGAACTCCAGATGCCAACCATCCCATTCTGGCGCATCACCAAGAGCAGGGACGGTGATCTCTACCACAGCAAGTCCATCTTCAGCTAGCTGACTCTCGCTCCAAGAGTAAACTGGCTCTTGTCCCTCCGGGTATCCCACATCATGGAGCACTCTCCAAAGCAAGGTGGGCATGCCAAACTCGCTTAGAAAAGTGTCCGTGTTGCGGTGCTCCCGCGGGGCTAGCTGACGACGGGGTGCTCTTCCTCCAGTGGACTTGCGGGCAGTCTGCTTCGTGCGGGCCATCTGTAGCACAAGTTTTAAATTACCCGGTGAGAACATATTTTAGGTGAGGTCACTTTTATCGAAATGGGATAATCCTTTTATAAGGGGAGGAATGCATGCCATGAATGGAATGCACAAACAATATGATGCATGCACGAGTCTTACGTTCTCACAAACTTATGAAAAAGCATCTAACGGTGATTTCGGTGGCATACAACGATCTCTCATATACGTAACTAATTCGGTCTACACGATACGCTGTTATGTACCTGCAGAAAACTCATTTCAGCCCATTCCCCATGAATGCATGAAAGCAGTAAATCTACCTACACGCTTTACACGAATCCCCAGATGCGTGTATAACGGTAGTAACTACCCAAACACATCGTCCTATTGACGGCATCGCCTCAACGGACGGAACACCCACACATGCGACACTTTTATAAAAACATGTGTAAAACATGTAATTATCCAAGTATCATATAAGCACTTTCCCTAGATCGGCGGTGTATCCGATCATGCTCTCACAACTCACACTTACCGAAGCGTAGAGGTAACTGATCCATACATTACCACTCAATCAAGTGGCACTCATACAATAGCACGCCGTATGAGCAACGAAAAAGAAATATGGTGCAGAACCCCAAGTTAGTACTTAAATAGCCACCTAGAGTCCTTAACTGGGCATACAGGATATGACCACTGGCACACTTTTTAGTTTCAAAATCACACTTTTTAAGCAAGGTTTTGGTTTAAATACACTTATGAACAGTAATTACGCTAAACCATGCTCCGATGCCAGCTGTAACAGAACCGCCCAATTATACGAGATTAAGTAAGAAAATCATCCAACGGACGGACAATTTACCAAACTTAAGCCCGTATAACCCGGTAGTCCGTGAAATCTCGACGGATTTCAAACCATTTCACATCACAGCCAAGATCGTAATAAGTTCAGCGATTACCTTCATAAGTTACACAGTAGTTTGCGACACAAAATACATCGGAGTTCAAACATAGTTATTACAAACCAGTTTCAAATAAAGTAGCGGAAGCATTAGTTCAAAGCACACACACACACACGCACAACTTTCCAAAATAAAGTGCCAGCTCGCGATCATCTCCCACAAAAGCATCAGGCGAGGAGTAGTGAGTGACCATTGCCCATGGTCCTAAGCTTCGCCCATCGCAGGGTAGAGACAGTTGATACAATAACCATAGTACATCTGTCCATCTGCAACAAGTGGGAACAAAGCCCTGAGTACGAGAAGGTACTCAGCTAGACTTACCCGACAGAACCAAAACAAAAAGACTCCAAGGATCATGATAGGCTTTTTGGTGGGGTAGCTGACTCATTTGCAAGAAAAGCATTTTTAGCTTATCAAAGCATTTACTAAGCATGTCATCTTTTAAATCTTTATTCACCTGTCAACTATGTTTGCACCTTATGCTAAAGTACCATGTAATTAAGCAAGCAAGGATTACCATTGATCATTAACAATAGTTACCATGTCATTTCCTCATAACTATCCAAGTGTTTCATCAGTATTACTACGATGAAGTAACTCAAGTCAAGTGTTCACTATCCAGTGAACGATGGCGATTCGAATCGATTATTGACCAGCTGGTAATTTATTCCTCACACAAACCTCACTCACCCGCTAAAGTGAGGTATTGGTCACCGAGTCAACCATCCAGGTAAAGTCGCGAGCTTGCCAGGAACCACATGTACCCGGGGGCCGCCCGACTGCTCTTTGGCCTTATCATCGCGCCCCCGTTTCCTGCCACTACTGCTCCGGTACAGTGCGTTGCGGGCAATCCACTCGGCCCGAATAATCTCCCGGCTTCGCGGTCGAAAGGTACTTTATTCGGCCAGCTAAATGTGAGGCATGCGTTCAACATGACCCGAGGCCCGACATCGGACGGTCCTTAATCGACACAGACGGAAGACACTACAGTCCAGAACCCTGCAAGCTTCCGCCCGGTCTCACATTCAATTCCACACTTAGTTATTCTCACGTGACATTTCTTTCACATTCAACCAGGTAATCCCCTATAGCTCGCGGATGACAGGCAATCACCCGACTTCTACCGGTCTAAGCAAACTAAGCAAGTATTGACCGTGGACACCAGGGTGACAAGGATCGGGTAAAAACAAAGTGAAACAAGGTATAATGCAGCAACGTTTGCAAACAACTCCTAAACTTAATGCATCAGATTAAGTGAAATTAATAAATAATTCTTTGCAAACCGAGGGAGAAATGCTCCGGGGCTTGCCTCGCTCGAAGGTACTGGGACGATGGTCGGGGCACTCCGGAAGCTCTTCACCGGACTCCTCTTCGGCTTCTGCTGGCTCCGGCTCCTCGGGCTGCTCCTCTGCGTCCTCGGGAACTACTGTCGGAACCACCTCCTACGATCCTGTATGATGCAGAAGTATGAGTGCAACATGCATGGTGCAATGCAGAAGTGACATGAGATGATGAAGATGCGGAATGCAAGCGATGAAGTGAATATGTTACATTATCAGATCATGTGGAACTTATGACTCTTCTACAAGGTAGTCTACATCATCCAAGAACATGTACTCGAAAACTACCACTACTATTCTCTACCATGCAAGAGTACTTGACTAACAAGGTGCTTCAAAGATACACCAAAGTATTACATTACTAATCATCTTTGTATTAAAGAATAGAATGGAAACCCTAATTAGCCCTACATTTGAACAGCAACACATATTTTAGTAGCTCAGAAAAATCTTAGAAAATTACAGTGGATTACTACTATCAAAACTAGCATGACACAAAGTTTTTACTGCATTTGGATATTTAGAACTTACTATGCAAAAATAACAAACTAAGGCCTAAAATAGACATTTAAACTACTTTACATTTTGAAAAGTATCAAACAACAGATTTAGGAATTTTTCTACTATCTACTACCTAAACAAACACTATAGAAAAATTATCACTTGCATGTTTTATTCAAATTTATTTAAATAACAAAAATAACAAATATTGGTAATAGAAAGCATTTGAACTACAACTACAAATTTTTATACAGAACACCCAAGCTATAAAATTTCCCTAGAAAGTACATGTCACAAAAAGATTAATAAATTTGGAATCATAATTTTCTGACTTTTCTAAATTTTCTTATCAATTTTTCAAGAAAACACCAATTTCAAAGATTAATTAAAACACTACAGAAAAGTAATGAAATATTGACATGCAACATTTTTATATTGTAGATCTGATTCAAATGAGTATATAAAAATTTATTTCACAATTTTTGGAGCTAAAATGACCAAGAAATCATTTTCCCAATTGTTTTTCATCAAAAATGATAAAAAGAGAAATGAAATGGGTTTATTAAACGTCGCTGGGCCGGCCCGAGGAAAAAGATCGGCCCACGGCGGCCGCGGCCCGTCTCGCTCGCGCGGGGGAGGAAACCGAGCCGGCCTGCTCGGGCTCGGCCCGCTGGCACGGCTCAGCCCACCGAGCGAGGAAGGGGGGGAAGAGAGCCGAGCGAGTCGCCGGCGCTCCCGACGACGACGTCGCGGCGGCGGTCACGGCCAATCGGCCGGTTCCGGCCAGCCAACGACCCACCAAGGCGCGCAATCGAATCGCCAAGAAGTGGCCAACACGAGACGTCAGGGCGGGATAGCACAGAGGTGGCGGTTGAGACGGTGGAGAGGTGCGGCTCGTCGGCACCGTGGCGGTGGCGCGGCGAGGCGAGGAAGAAAGGAGCCCTACCGCAGGCGGCGAGGGGGCGGAGAAGCTTGTTCGGAGGAGGGAAGAACGGGGCGGAGCTCGGTGCGAGGTGAATTTGGTGATGGTGGCCTGACGATGCCGGAACGGGGAGGCGAAAACCAGAGCTCGCGGCGGCGAGCCGTCCGCCCGCGCGGTGGAGAGAGGAGGGGTGGCTGGCGGGTGAGGGAGGGGAAGTGAGGGAGTGAGGAGGCTCGGGCGGTCGTTTTGAGTGCGCTCGCGCTGGCGGGAGAGCAGGGCGAGGACGACGCGCGGCGAGCGGCGGCAGCGCATGGCCGACACGCGGCGAGCGCGTTCTGCCGCGGCGGCCAGCGTTGCGCGGGCGCGCGCGGGAGGAGGAAGGAGGCCGGGATCGCGGGCCGGGCCGACTGCGTCGCGCGGGCGCGCGCGAGGCTGGCTGGGCCGGGCGGCTTCGCGAGCGGGCCGGGAAGCGAGGACGCGGCCTGCTAAGACAAAATTCCATTTTTTCGATTTTCCAAATTCAATTTCAAATGTATTTCAAACTTCAAGCCACATTTTGAACAAGAAGAAGACATCTTATAAACTTGGCCCAAAAATAAAAGTTGCTCAAAATTAAATTCTCTACAACTTTGATTAAGGGGCCATTTCAAAATTCCTAATAGTTTTTAAATAGCAAAATAAAAGCTAAATTAGGGAATACTTTTGAATATTTTTCATAATTGCTTTTGAACAAGTTTTTGACCAAATTTGAGCTCCAAAATTTGAACTAGGGTTCCAAGTGATATAAGAATTATGGTTGCAAGGATTTTGATATAATGTGATTATCATATTATTTTAATTCGTGAAATGTAGCATGTTTAAGCTTTCATTTTACTCGAGTTATACCATTATCATACAGGATTATAATGATATGAATGAAATGCAATATGATTGACATGCAAAGATGTATTACATAACACCGGGGTGTTACAGTTTTGCTTAGATTATTCTGTTAACAACAGTTTCGCCGCCGCCGTCGGTTTGTGAGACCCCAACTTTGTGAGATCAATCATTCATCTGCAATTTGGTTGCATTCCTTTGTGTTCTTGCTTGTGTTCTCGATTCGCAGGCAAGGACTTAGCCTTCTTGGCGAGGTCGACCGTGCAACGCCGGTCGATAACCAGAGGAGTCGTGGTGCTGCGATTGCGGGGTTCAGAGCCGAGTTGTTCGGAAGCCGGATCGAATTGTGTCGTGACTCCACCAAATCGAGAGTTATCAGAACCTTTTGGAAGATCGGGATCCCTAGTTCACATCAATTGGTAATCAGAGCTTCAGGTATACCGTTAGGTTCAATTTTACCCTAGTTTAGTTTGATTTCGCCTTCGTCCTAGAGTCCACAGAAAAGCCAAAAAAATATTAGTGTTTTCCTATCCCAGAAACCACGTTTAGCCTTTTGCATAATTCTTTTCAGATTCCGTCGTGTTGAGTTTGTGTCCTAATCAAGGTCTTGTTGCTGGTTAGGTTATGTTAGAGTCCAGTTCGTGTGTTTTTCCCCATCGTTTCCTTGAAACCCTAGCCACCGTGACCACTTTTGTACGTATTGTTCCAGTTTTGTCCTCTATTTCGGAGTCCAAACTTGAAACTGGTCCAGTTTTCGCGTACGAACTCGGATTTCGACGTTCCAGATATCAAAATCAATCAGAAAAAAATTTCGGATCCGACCATCCCCCGCCTTGTCGGGGTTCAAAAATTTTATTTTGGTCAAAAACTGGTCACAAGATCCTCTTTTCGTGGTCACAAGCTTTTCCTCAATTTTGGACCCATCTTCTGAATTTTCCACAGGCCACGTCTTTCACTTGTTTCAGCTCAAATTTTTTGTGGTTACTTCTTGTGTGCTCCTAAGTGAATAAAAAATATCAAAAAAATAAAAAGAAAAATTCAAAGATTCCCAAAAAAAACAACGACAGCCCAAAAAATAGAAAAATTGAGAGGGGCAAAAGAGGAACAATATTTAGAGGAGCACATAGAGGAGATAGTTTGCTATAATTGTGGGCGTGTGCTATCTTGTGTTTGTTTCTTATCACTCTTGCTATCCATCATATTGTTTCTCCATTTTGTTATCACACATCTGGTATTTGGAACACGTTAGACCAGCAACGAGAGCAAGTATTTGGGACTATAATTCAGCATTACTTTCTGTTTTTGAATTGTGTTCCACTCACATATTTGGCCTGCCTGCCTTAACTCCACATACTTCTTCTGGACAGTATAAGTTTTGATCCCTGTAATCGCAGTGCTACGTCTTCCAGGTATCCTTGACCTTGCTGGTAAGAACCTTGTAAGAGCTTGAGAAGGGGTCTCCTTTTTGCTGCGATCTTGAGAGGCCCTACTCCACCTACGTAGTAGATTATTAGGGATAACTTTCACTGTTTGTTCCTGTTTTGTGTCTACAATGCCAGGTGACGGAGAGGATACGGCGCCCAAAGACTGGTCGGAGTGCGTCAGCCAAGACCAACTACAATCTGTTGTAGATAATGCTCAGAGGGAGATGACTGAGGCAATAGCCAAAGCTGTCACTGACGTGCTCATTGATCTCAAGCTCGGCAACACCCTTGAGAGATTATACAAACGTTTGTCCGCACTAACCGACAGGGTAGCTGCCTTGGAAGCGCAGCCGCCACCCGTCCAAGAAGTCCATGATGGCAGCAACACCGGAGGACATGATGATGTAGTATATGACACCGATGGTAATGTTGATCAAGCAGCAACCAGACAAAACAGATTACGCCATCGTCTACGCACAAACGCCACAGGTATGGGTGGCACTCAACACTTCAACCGCCACCAAGGTAATCGTAATCGTGCTCCCGATGATCCTTATGCTAAGGTTAAATTTAAAATACCCTCCTTTTCGGGCCATTATGATGCTGAGGGATACCTTGATTGGGAGATGATAGTCGAGCAGAAATTTAGTTCCCACCTAGTGCCTGAGGAACATAGAGTTAGACAAGCCACTAGTGAGTTTACAGATTTTGCTATCATTTGGTGGACTGGTTTAGCTGCAGACAATGCGACACCTAGTACCTGGGAAGAGCTTAAGGTTGCTATGCGTGATAGATTTGTGCCACCATCATATCATAGAGACCTCCATAAGAAACTGATGCGTTTAGAACAGGGAGATAAAGCTGTGCAGGATTACTATGGTGACTGAAACGATCCTGCATTCCGCGAAGGGAATGCCACAGATTCGACGTGTAATAGATGAACAAGTTCATGCCATTACCCAAATCTCAGTCGAATAACAGAGTCATACACGAATATCAGAGTACAAATAGAAGGTTTACATTGATTATTATCATCGCCACGCAGGGCGGAACATGCTCACACACAGCATCCGGAACAGCTTCTCGAAGATAGCAGCGGAAACTAGGACTTCTCGCACCAAGCTTGAGCGCAGGGCGAACCCCTTACTCCTCCTCGTCGTCCTCCTCGTCGAACTCGGGCTCCGAGCCTGCCAAAAATCTATCAGTACACTTGGTACTGGCCACGCATCGCCCACCCTATGATGCATTTGCTTTGTGGAACTAGATGCAATTGGGGGTTGAGAAGAGAAACCTATCTTTGGCTGTGGTTTCCTATGCGAGTAATCAATATTTTAAAAGTTCAACAAATTTTAACCCCAGTCATTCACACCCGGTGTCCCATCCCAACACACATCTCCACATCACATCCCAGCTCACCCTCTTATCGACATGGACAACTCCCTCTCGTCCATGTCTCAACGGCCAAGGCCGGATTACACACTGAAACCCAGGGAAGGTAGAAAGACTCCTCTCACTAGTCAAATGAAGCTGTACTTAGGAAAGGTCCATAGCCGACGAGTCGGCATATGTATCGATCGATCAACCAGACACTCTGCAGAGGTTTACACATCCCACAAGATAGCCATCCTCGACGATGCCTCGTCTAAGCTGATTCCGGGCCGCCTTCCGACTAGAAACGGTACCACCCTATCACTCAGAGCTGGGGCCGTGTCGGAGTACCACCGACATGCTGAGACTGTGAGACGTAGCACTTGGCCCCTGGGTGCTACGCTGTCTTAGGAGGGTGTGGGTCCTCGTGCCCGTACCTCCCTACACTATCCGCTTACCTCCCAATAGTAGTGGCACCGCACTAGCAAGTCGAACGTCCGTCTCCTCCCCACAGAAGCGAGTGGGTGTGCAAGGATTCCTAAGACCCGGTTCACCGACGTAACAGTCCTTAGGGTGACTAAGCAGGATATCTTCACTAGGGGAAACCGTTTTTCGCTCAACGGAAAACCCGGCACCCCGTGCCATCACAGCACCTCCTATCCCGGGGCTTCATCCCACGAAGACACTCCACCCCGGGACCTCTCCCTGTCACATGTACCCGCCACAGGCACTACACATGGCGAACACCCAGGTAGCATCCTCCGGCAAGACTTGTCCTCACGACTCGTCGTGGGTCCTGCTCGGTCGACTCGACCCTCACCTCACGCACCCGAGACTCACGCCAAGATCTCCCCAAGTTCATTACCCGGTTATTTAGCAAGTTTACGGCACCTCGTGCCTTATCTCAACGCCTCTCACTCACCAGCATCGCATCACAGATATAATGCGAGTAAGAGTAAAGCAAAAATAGCAAGCGAAAGCAGTGCCTAGCCTATCAGCAGGGTGAGCAGGTGTGAGGTTGCAACAAGGTAAGTGGCTCAAAAAGTAGTAAACTACCATGCATCCTAACAGTTGTAATTATTGCAATAAGTAAAGCACTAGCATTCCCAGGTATTTGCAATGCGTAATAGGTTCTACGAATGGGTGGGGCGTGGCACCTGGCAGGTCGTCGTCCAAGTCGTCGGTGTAGTCGGGGTCGAACTCCTCAGTCGGTGGCTCCTCCGGGTCTGCTAAACGTAACATATAGCCGTGTTAGCGGCTCATATAGAGATGCACAAAGAAGCAACTGAAAATCAAAAGATCCAAATACACTCAAGCATAGGCCTACGACGTAGAGCTCTTTTTTAGAAAAATTTGGACTCTGGTTTGGCATTTTTCTGAGCTACGGTTAATTAGTTATGAATTTTTGAAGGTTGAAATAATTTCTGAAAATAAAAACAGGGAGATTTATTTAGAGGTGACACGTGGCGGCCTGTGATTGGTTGCGATGCACAGTGAGTCCGACAGGCGGGACCCTGGTCAACGGTCAACGTTGACCAGTCAACGGTCAATGCTGACCGGGCCTGGATGGGCTGGACATGGGCCGGGTTGGGCCGCCCAGCCCGGACACGTGTCGCTGTGAGAGCCTACACACGTGGCGGTCAGGGCCTCCAACGGGCTTGGGTCCACGAGCGGCCGGTGCATGGTGGACAAGGCAGAGGTAGTACCTGAGCCAATGACTTGGCTCACGGTGGACTCGCCCCACTGTTCCTCCCCCTACTCCCTGGTCCAGGTGGACCGGGTGCACCTGAGTCCCAACTGCTTCTCCCTCCCACCTTTCTCTTCTCATCCGCATGGTGACCGCCGGCGACAGGTCCGCCGGGAAGTGTGGCTCGGTGGTCTGGTGTTGGGGAAGATGAGTTGGCTAGGACCGCTAGAGCGCCGCGGACTCCATTCCCCCCTTTTCCCCTACTGATGGCGGCCGTTTTCCCCTAGAACGGGCGCGCCACGGCCGTGCCCGGCGGACGCCGCCTCCGGTGGACTGGATCATGCCGCGGCTCCCCGGCCTCTCTTTTCCCCCATCAATCCGCGCGGCACATGTCCCTCGCTAAGGCGAAACCGACAGCACCCCTCCCTCCCTCTCTAGCCATTCCAGAGAGCCGGAACGCACTCGCCATGGCCGTGCTCTGGCCATGGCGGGCGTGCTCTGCAGGTGGCGCCCGCGGCCGCGTTCCTGACTTCTACGGCTTGGTGCTACCCCAGGGGAGGCTCGTGCGGGTGCGCGTGTGTGTGCTAGGCGCATGGATTGGAAAGGGGGGTCGGTTCGCACCTCCCCCGGCCACGCGCGCGGCGACGGTGCCGGTGGCGCTCTCGGACGTAGCAAGCCATAGGTCGGGCGGGATGACGAGGGCTCACCGTGGGGTTGGCGAAGATAGGATGGCGGTGCGGTGGCGAGCTGATGCAGCGTCGGGGCGGTGCGGTGCCGTGCAGAGCGGCTGCGTCGGTGTAGCCGTTCGGGTCGTCGTCTCCCGTGCCGGCGAGGTCCTCCCTCCCCCGTCCGGTCCTCGCGTTTTCCCCCTCTTTCTCCCTACGGTGCTTGGTGAAGGGCGTGGTCTGCCTCCTAGAGGCGGCGGCAGGTGGATGAGGAGGGGCAGGGCATCCAAGGTGCCCCTTTTATAGGCGAGACGGCTCGGGCGGCGGCGATTCTCGATCGGCGGTGGAAGGGCGCGTGGGGAGACACGTGGACATCGATCGGGGCGCTCCGGCTAGGGTTCCCGGGGTTTGTCGTGGCACGGTGGCGCTCCTCGCGCGGGATTGGCCGGTCAAAAGGGAAAAAGCGGGGCACCTCGGCTCCCATGGCGTCACGGCCGTGGGCCTTGGCGGGGACGTCACGGCGCGGCCGATTTGAAATGGAGCGGGGCGGCTGCAGCTCGGATCGTGGACGTGGCACGCGATCGTGCCTCTCTGCTAGGCGGCCCTCGGTGATCGACGGTCGCGGCCTTGCTCTTCTTCCCGCGCCGAGCTCGGCTTGCGGCTGCGCCCGGTAAAGCAGAGGATGGGGAAGGGATGACATCCGGGGGCCACTGGTCAGTCGCAGCGGTGAGGAAAAAAGAAAACGGTGCATCGGCGGGCTGGGGGGGCGTGCGTGTTGGGCCGGGAAGCTAGGCCGGCCCATGCGTGCGCGAGCCTTGGCGAGCTGGGCTTCTACTGCGATCGCGGCCCGGTCCGCTGATGGGCTGGCCAGCCTGGGGGCCGGAGCAGGCCAGATTGTGCTGCTGGCCTGGTTGGCGGTTCCAGGCCAAAATGGCCCCTCTGCTAAACCCAGATTAGGCCTAGGGCTAACCAATTAATTACACGATCAAATTCTTAGAGCATGTTTAATGTGTTTGCTTTTAACTAAGGGTCAATTTTATTAGCAATATATAAAATCAAATAAGAAACAACTCACAAGTATTTAATTAAATGCAATGCTAAACACTAAGTGGGTGCTACTGGTGCAACTACATGGTTGTTTTTCCTATATGACAGTCACCATTCATGGGTCTGTTGCGAAAAAAAATTTCAGTTGTGATTTTTGGGTTTCCGAAAAACTGGGATGTTACAGACTTCCCCCCTCATTGGAATCTCGTCCCGAGATTTAAAACGTGACATACCTTTTGAACAAGTAGGGGTAACGGATCCGTAACTCTGACTCTTTCTCCCATGTTGCCTCTCTCTCAGTGTGATTGCTCCACAAAACTTTGTACATTGGTATCGTCGTGCTGCGGGTGTCCTTGGTGGCTCTGTCAAGAATCTGAACTGGGTACTCTCGGTACTCAAGCGTATCCTGAATATCCAGCGCGTCTGTGTGAACCTGTTCCTCTGGTAACTTTAGACACTTGCGGAGCTGTGACACATGGAACACGGGATGTATACCTGCTAGATCCTCGGGCAACTCGAGCTTGTACGCTAGTTTCCCAATTCTTTTGCAGATACGGTAGGGACCAACGTAACGCGGGGCTAGCTTCCCTTTCACATGGAACCGAAAGGTGCCGCGGAGAGGCGAGACCTTGAGATAGACATGGTCTCCTACCTGGAACTCGAGGTCTCTCCGACGGTTATCTGCATAGCTCTTTTGTCGGCTTTGGGCAATCCTCAAATTTTCTCTCACTTGAGCTACCCCTTCCTCGGCCTCCTTGATCTTAGCAGGGCCAAAGAACATTCGCTCACCCACCTTGGACCACATCAACGGAGTTCTGCATTTCCTCCCGTACAGGGCCTCAAATGGTGACATCTGCAGACTAGCCTGATGACTGTTGTTGTACGAGAACTCTGCATGCGGTAAGCTTTTCTCCCAATCTGACCCGTACTTTAGTACGCAAGCTCGTAGCATGTCCTCGAGAATCTGATTCACTCTCTCTGTTTGCCCATCTGTCTGAGGGTGATAAGCGGTGCTATAGTCAAGGCGAGTGCCAATCGACTTGTGCAAGCTCTGCCAGAATCTAGACGTCCACTGTGCCCCTCTATCGGATATGATGCTAACAGGCGCTCCATGTAGTCGAAGGACGTGCTCAATATAGAGATCTGCCAACTTCTCTACACGGTAGTCAACCTTGATGGGTACAAAGTGAGCAACCTTGGTCAACCTATCTACTATAACCCAAATGGAGTCGTGCCCTTTCGGGGATCGAGGCAATCCCACGATAAAATCCATAGATATGCATTCCCACTTCCACACGGGTACATCTAGTGGCTTCAACAACCCAGTTGGTCTCTGATGTTCAGCCTTAACCCTGTTGCATATATCACATCTGGCTACATGACCTGCGATATCCTTCTTCATGTCCTTCCACCAGAACATTTTCCTCATGTCGGCATACATCTTTGTACTGCCAGGATGGATACAATACTTAGAGTCATGTGCTTCTGTCAGGATCTCCTTACGGATGGCCTTATCAGACGGTACACAGATTCTGTCGTTGCACCAACACACTCCCCGTTCATCTACTCGGAACTCAGGGTACTTGCCAGCTTCCATCCACTCACGAAGCTGCGAGATCTCCGGGCATTTCTTTTGGGCCTTACGAATACGGTCCATTATGCCATATTGCACTCGCATCTCGTTCAACATGCCCTTGGGTATGATCTCGAGGCGGATTTCGTCCATCTCCTGACGCAGCTCGGATGGCAAGACTTCCATGAATAGATTGTGGCAAAAGCTCTTACGACTCAAGGCATCAACAACTACGTTGGCTTTTCCCGGATGATAGTGAATTTCCAGGTCGTAGTCCTTGATCAACTCCAGCCATCGACGTTGTCTCATATTCAGATCCTCTTGAGTGAAAAAGTACTTGAGGCTTTTATGATCGGTATAGATGTCGCATTTGTTCCCAATCAAGTAGTGTCTCCAAATCTTCAGAGCGTGCACCACAGCAGCTAGCTCAAGATCATGCGTTGGGTAACGCTGTTCATGGTCCTTTAATTGGCGGGATGCATAGGCAATGACTTTCTCGTTCTGCATCAGAACGCAACCAAGTCCCTGTCTGGATGCATCACAGTAGACCACGAAGTCCTGTCGGATATCAGGCAAGGCAAGAACAGGAGTGGTGGTGAGCTTCTGTTTCAGAGTCTGGAAACTGAGCTCACACTCGGGTGTCCACTCGAACTCATTGGTCTTCTTTAGGAGATTGGTCATGGGTTTGGCTATCTTAGAGAAGTTCTCGATGAATCTGCGGTAGTAACCAGCTAACCCAAGGAAACTGCGGATGTCTGTCGGGTTGCGGGGTTGCTCCCACTCCTTCACGGCCTCAATTTTAGCGGGGTCAACGGCAACACCCTCGGCTGTGAGGACGTGGCCAAGAAAGGCGACCTCTTCGAGCCAGAACTCGCACTTGCTAAATTTAGCATACAGCTGGTTCTGCCTCAACTTCTCCAGAACCACTCTCAAGTGTTGCTCATGCTCTTCGGCGGTGGATGAATAGACGAGGATGTCATCAATAAACACCACCACGAACTTGTCTAATTCGTCCATGAACACCTTGTTCATCATGTTCATAAAATAGGCCGGAGCATTGGTGAGACCGAAGGACACAACGGTGAACTCGTACTGCCCGTACCTAGTGACAAAAGCTGTCTTAGGGATATCCTCTGATTTGATCTTCATCTGATGATACCCAGATCTAAGGTCAATCTTGGAAAAGAACTTGGCATCCTTCAACTGATCTAGGAGGTCATCTATCCTTGGCAGAGGATACTTATTCTTGACTGTCACGGCATTCAAATTCCGATAGTCAATGCACATCCTCATGGAGCCATCCTTCTTCTTCACAAACAAAACAGGGGAGCCCCAGGGTGAAGCACTGGGTCAGATGTACCCCTTGTCAGACAACTCCCTGAGCTGTTTCTTAAGCTCCTCCAGCTCATCGACTGACATGCGGTAGGGCCTCTTAGCAATGGGTCCGGTACCAGGCAGCAAGTCAATTACAAACTCAACATCCCGATCAGGTGGCATACCCGGTAACTCCTCGGGGAACACATCAGGGTACTCGCACACGACGGGCACCTCCTCAACTGCTTTGGCCTCCAGGGCACTCATCAAGGCCTCCGTCCTTTTGTGGTGCGGCTCACATCTGATTACTCGGCCACTCGGGTGTGTAATCTCCACATATCTGGATGAGCAAGATATTACTCCCTTGTGCAGGGTCAACCAATCCATACCCAAGATAACATCCAGACCTTCAGACGGAAGTAAGGTGAGATCGGCTAGAAAGGGGCAACATTCTATAGTGATACTCACTCCTTTACAGATTCTGGTGGATCTGGTGGTACCTAAGGGGGATATGGTGTCTATGGGTACACTCCGCGGTGTAACAGGTATGAGATGCTCTCGTGCAAACTTAGATGATATATAAGAACATGTAGCACCAGAGTCAAAGAGAACTGATGCCAAAACTCCCTGTACCAAAAACGTACCGTACACCGCGTCGGGGGCATCCTGAGCATCCTCCGCGGTCAGGTGGGTGAGGCGGCCGCGGGTGGCTCCCACGGCGGGCTTGCGTGGCGCCACCGAGGTCGATGCCTGCCTCGCAGGGGTCTGCACAGGTGTTGCCTTCTGTGGACAGACCGTAGACTTGTGACCCGGCTGGCCACAGGTGAAGCACGCGAAGGGCACACTGCCTGCAGAGGTGGGCGCAGGTGCCTTCCACGTACTTGGGCTCGGGCTCTGAGCAGGGCGGCCCTGAGCAGGGCGGTGGTAGTTGGCGGAGTAGGTACCACCACCACGACTCGGAGCAGCTCCCTGGGTGACGCGAGAGCGGAACTGCGGCGGAGCATAACCACGCTGCCTCTGGGCCGGGGTGCGAGAGGAACCCTCGCCCCGACGCCTCTTCTCCTTGCGCTCCCTCTGAGCATCAGCCTCCAGGCGATCCCTCTCCATTTCCAGCACCTTGTTGATCATCTGCCGGAGGGTATGGCACTCATGACCCGAGAGGGCGATCTTGAGGCGCGAGTTCAGCCCCTTCTTGTAGTGGTGCATCTTCTTCTTATCGGTGCTGGTCTCCTCAGGAGCGTACCGCATCATGCGAATGAAGCGGGTGGTGTACTCCTGCACCTTTAGAGTCCCTTGGGTGAAGTTGCGAAACTCTTCCACTTTGGCATCCATGACTCCCTCGGGCACGTGGTGCTCGCGGAAGGCCTCAGTGAACTCGTCCCATGAGATGCTCCCAGGGTCATCGTGGGCATCACAGTAGCCATCCCACCATGCGCGTGCAGCGCCAGTGAGCTGGTGAGCGGCGACTCCCACACACTCCTCATCAGTGCAGGTAGTAAGGTCCAGCTTCTTCTCGATCTCCCGCAGCCAATCCTCAGCGGCGATGGGATCATCGTCTGCGTAGTCGAAGGTAGGGGGCCTCAGCTTGAGGAAACCCTCCAACTTCCTCTGGAAGTCATTCGGCTGTCCTCCGTGGCGGTGTAGGATGCCCTCAGCCAAGGTCTCTAGAAGTCGGGTCTGGCGGTCCATCACCTCCGCCAGCTGGGGTGGTGGCGGCGGCGGCGGTGCATCTCCACCAAGCGCAGCATTCTCCTCCCCCGGCTAGGCGGCTCCAGCCCCACCCCCAGGCTGAGCGGCCCCTGCCTCTCCAGCGGGTTCCACTGGAACAGGTTCCCCCATGGCAGCGAAGATGGCGAAGGGAGCTCCACGGCCACCTCCACGGCCACGGCTACGGCCACGGCCCATGAGCGCCGGGGAAGGCGAGCGGTTGTTCAGACGAGCGGAGCGGCGGCAAGACATCTCGCTGCATGGTTAGGTCAAAAAGAAAACCGATGGTTTAAAAAGTGGTTACATAATTGATCATAATCTAAAAAGATTGCTATCCAACACTCAATACAAGAAAACGATAAGAACCATAAGATGCATTAAGATCCAACAGTCAATACATGGTTTTATTACAAAGCGATGTCTCCAGTAGCTACACTTGGCAGACTCGCAGGAATCGTGCTACTCGTAGGCAGCTCAAAAGTGGACAAGCTAATCTATTCTGAGGGATGAGTCATGTCTCATGGCCACGCAGGGCTCATCAAGGTTACTACTACATTATTACATGATCACGAGAGGGTGACTACTCCTGTCCGAAGGTGACGGGTGGTGAAGACAGTCCATCGGTAGAAGCGGAAGCTTCGGAAGTACGGTCCATGGCACGGAGCTCGTCGTCGGTGTGGTGGATCCTCGCCACGCGGGCAAGAGCGCGCTCCAGCATCTCAGTCCGTGGTACCTGAGGGTAGTCCGCAGACGAACACGCTGCCAGGTTGAGCTTAGTGGACTCAACGTGGAAGGTCTGTCTGCGCGGCTTCCTGCGCGTCCCAGGCGGAAGGGGGTCCTGTACCATCTCGATCTCCTGAACACGCTTAGCATCAGCGATGACCCAGGCCTGAGGAGACGGTTCACCTTGTCTTGGAGGAACTCGGTGCACTTGACGTAGTGGGTAAGGTGGTGCTCGTTGTAGGTGGAAGCGACGGCAGCTTTCTCTGCCTCATCTTCCAACGCATTGCAGTGGTCCCGCAGGCCACACCTGGCGAGGGCACGCCTCTTCTCCTCCTCCTGAAGCTCCTTTAGGATACGCCTCTGGCGCTCGATGCGATCCTCGTACTCCAGCAGCTGGGAGGACAGGTAGTCGTTGCGGAGCTCGTGTTCCAGCACCTTGTCCCTAAGCTCGGCAATCTCTGCCTTGAGTATCCTCTCACGAGACTCGTGGAGGACCTCCATCTTGCGGGAGTTCTTGCGCTCCATCTCGAGGTCACGAATTACCAACTCACGCTTCCACTCTTCCTGAGCTAAGATGTCGTCGCGCTGGAACTGAAAGTTTCGAAAACTGCGATTCTGTGACTCCACCTCCATGATGTAGTTATCCTGGGCAAGGATGTACTGCGCGGAGACACTCAGACAGGGGTCAACCTCGACATGCGTAGTGCAATCAGTAGCAGCATCTTGCGGCACCATGACCTGGTTGAGGTTGAGGGCACGGGGCAGCAGACGGTAGGGCCCAGTCTGGAGGTAGTCACGCGCGTCACGCATCACGCTACGGAGAGCCGTGCGCAAAACGGACTGCACGCAGGCAGTGACAGAAGTCTCCACAGCCACCTCCTCGAAGGCGTGAAGCACGGGTACGTACGCACTGGCAGGGATCCAGAGGTGGACGACGACGTGACCCTGAAGAAGCCCGTCCGGTCCAGCCTCACCTCGGCACACGCACGTGATCCTCTCAGTGGGGACGCCCAGCGAGTCCAGCACTCTGTACAGGATCGTGGCGAACCCACGGTAGTCTCGTGCGTCAACAGCAAGCTCAACAAGTGGAGCCATCTGCAAAACAACCGCAAAAACGGAGTTAGCAGGTTATTCCTCATAGGGTAACCAGGTATAACTGAGTGAGTCTGAGTCGCAACACGATAAGATAAGGCAAGGTAGAGGTACCACATAGGAAATCCAACTATGTGAGCCAAGTAACTCAGGGTGAAGCGAAGCGAAGTAGAGGAAGGTAGCCTGGAGTGAAGTGGAGTCGGGCGATGGAGAGCGATGATAGGTAAGAAAGCAAGCAATATTCGTGGTAAGACGTGTGAAATGAGGTGAACCATGCAAGAAAATGTAGCATGGTCGGTAATATAACCGAAGGTGTTTAGATTCGTACCTATTTCTATCGGCCAATCCTAAGGGTTCGTCCTAGGGTCAAGCATGGCTCTGATACCAACTGAAACGATCCTGCATTCCGCGAAGGGAATGCCACAGATTCGACGTGTAATAGATGAACAAGTTCATGCCATTACCCAAATCTCAGTCGAATAACAGAGTCATACACGAATATCAGAGTACAAATAGAAGGTTTACATTGATTATTATCATCGCCACGCAGGGCGGAACATGCTCACACACAGCATCCGGAACAGCTTCTCGAAGATAGCAGCGGAAACTACGACTTCTCGCACCAAGCTTGAGCGCAGGGCGAACCCCTTACTCCTCCCCGTCGTCCTCCTCGTCGAACTCGGGCTCCGAGCCTGCCAAAAATCTATCAGTACACTTGGTACTGGCCACGCATCACCCACCCTATGATGCATTTGCTTTGTGGAACTGGATGCAATTGGGGGTTGAGAAGAGAAACCTATCTTTGGCTGTGGTTTCCTATGCGAGTAATCAATATTTTAAAAGTTCAACAAATTTTAACCCCAGTCATTCACACCCGGTGTCCCATCCCAACACACATCTCCACATCACATCCCAGCTCACCCTCTTATCGACATGGACAACTCCCTCTCGTCCATGTCTCAACGGCCAAGGCCGGATTACACACTGAAACCCAGGGAAGGTAGAAAGACTCCTCTCACTAGTCAAATGAAGCTGTACTTAGGAAAGGTCCATAGCCGACGAGTCGGCATATGTATCGATCGATCAACCAGACACTCTGCAGAGGTTTACACATCCCACAAGATAGCCATCCTCGACGATGCCTCGTCTAAGCTGATTCCGGGCCGCCTTCCGACTAGAAACGGTACCACCCTATCACTCAGAGCTGGGGCCGTGTCGGAGTACCACCGACATGCTGAGACTGTGAGACGTAGCACTTGGCCCCTGGGTGCTACGCTGTCTTAGGAGGGTGTGGGTCCTCGTGCCCGTACCTCCCTACACTATCCGCTTACCTCCCAATAGTAGTGGCACCGCACTAGCAAGTCGAACGTCCGTCTCCTCCCCACAGAAGCGAGTGGGTGTGCAAGGATTCCTAAGACCCGGTTCACCGACGTAACAGTCCTTAGGGTGACTAAGCAGGATATCTTCACTAGGGGAAACCGTTTTCCGCTCAACGGAAAACCCGGCACCCCGTGCCATCACAGCACCTCCTATCCCGGGGCTTCATCCCACGAAGACACTCCACCCCGGGACCTCTCCCTGTCACATGTACCCGCCACAGGCACTACACATGGCGAACACCCAGGTAGCATCCTCCGGCAAGACTTGTCCTCACGACTCGTCGTGGGTCCTGCTCGGTCGACTCGACCCTCACCTCACGCACCCGAGACTCACGCCAAGATCTCCCCAAGTTCATTACCCGGTTATTTAGCAAGTTTACGGCACCTCGTGCCTTATCTCAACGCCTCTCACTCACCAGCATCGCATCACAGATATAATGCGAGTAAGAGTAAAGCAAAAATAGCAAGCGAAAGCAGTGTCTAGCCTATCAGCAGGGTGAGCAGGTGTGAGGTTGCAACAAGGTAAGTGGCTCAAAAAGTAGTAAACTACCATGCATCCTAACAGTTGTAATTATTGCAATAAGTAAAGCACTAGCATTCCCAGGTATTTGCAATGCGTAATAGGTTCTACGAATGGGTGGGGCGTGGCACCTGGCAGGTCGTCGCCCAAGTCGTCGGTGTAGTCGGGGTCGAACTCCTCAGTCGGTGGCTCCTCCGGGTCTGCTAAACGTAACATATAGCCGTGTTAGCGGCTCATATAGAGATGCACAAAGAAGCAACTGAAAATCAAAAGATCCAAATACACTCAAGCATAGGCCTACGACGTAGAGCTCTTTTTTAGAAAAATTTGGACTCTGGTTTGGCATTTTTCTGAGCTACGGTTAATTAGTTATGAATTTTTGAAGGTTAAAATAATTTCTGAAAATAAAAACAGGGAGATTTATTTAGAGGTGACACGTGGCGGCCTGTGATTGGTTGCGGTGCACAGTGAGTCCGACAGGCGGGACCCTGGTCAACGGTCAACATTGACCAGTCAACGGTCAATGCTGACCGGGCCTGGATCGGGCCTGGATGGGCTGGACATGGGCCGGGTTGGGCCGCCCAGCCCGGACACGTGTCGCTGTGAGAGCCTACACACGTGGCGGTCAGGGCCTCCAACGGGCTTGGGTCCACGAGCGGCCGGTGCATGGTGGACAAGGCAGAGGTAGTACCTGAGCCAATGACTTGGCTCACGGTGGACTCGCCCCACCGTTCCTCCCCCTACTCCCTGGTCCAGGTGGACCGGGTGCACCTGAGTCCCAACTGCTTCTCCCTCCCACCTTTCTCTTCTCATCCGCATGGTGACCGCCGGCGACAGGTCCGCCGGGAAGTGTGGCTTGGTGGTCCGGTGTTGGGGAAGATGAGTTGGCTAGGACCGCTAGAGCGCCGCGGACTCCATTCCCCCCTTTTCCCCTACTGATGGCGGCCGTTTTCCCCTAGAACGGGCGCGCCACGGCCGTGCCCGGCGGACGCCGCCTCCGGTGGACTGGATCATGTCGCGGCTCCCCGGCCTCTCTTTTCCCCCATCAATCCGCGCGGCACATGTCCCTCGCCAAGGCGAAACCGACAGCACCCCTCCCTCCCTCTCTAGCCATTCCAGAGAGCCGGAACGCACTCGCCATGGCCGTGCTCTGGCCATGGCGGGCGTGCTCTGCAGGTGGCGCCCGCGGCCGCGTTCCTGACTTCTACGGCTTGGTGCTACCCCAGGGGAGGCTCGTGCGGGTGCGCGTGTGTGTGCTAGGCGCATGGATTGGAAAGGGGGGTCGGTTCGCACCTCCCCCGGCCACGCGCGCGGCGACGGTGCCGGTGGCGCTCTCGGACGTAGCAAGCCATAGGTCGGGCGGGATGACGAGGGCTCACCGTGGGGTTGGCGAAGATAGGATGGCGGTGCGGTGGTGAGCTGATGCAGCGTCGGGGCGGTGCGGTGCCGTGCAGAGCGGCTGCGTCGGTGTAGCCGTTCGGGTCGTCGTCTCCCATGCCGGCGAGGTCCTCCCTCCCCCGTCCGGTCCTCGCGTTTTCCCCCTCTTTCTCCCTACGGTGCTTGGTGAAGGGCGTGGTCTGCCTCCTAGAGGCGGCGGCAGGTGGATGAGGAGGGGCAGGGCATCCAAGGTGCCCCTTTTATAGGCGAGACGGCTCGGGCGGCGGCGATTCTCGATCGGCGGTGGAAGGGCGCGTGGGGAGACACGTGGACATCGATCGGGGCGCTCCGGCTAGGGTTCCCGGGGTTTGTCGTGGCACGGTGGCGCTCCTCGCGCGGGATTGGCCGGTCAAAAGGGAAAAAGCGGGGCACCTCGGCTCCCATGGCGTCACGGCCGTGGGCCTTGGCGGGGACGTCACGGCGCGGCCGATTTGAAATGGAGCGGGGCGGCTGCAGCTCGGATCGTGGACGTGGCACGTGATCGTGCCTCTCTGCTAGGCGGCCCTCGGTGATCGACGGTCGCGGCCTTGCTCTTCTTCCCGCGCCGAGCTCGGCTTGCGGCTGCGCCCGGTAAAGCAGAGGATGGGGAAGGGATGACATCCGGGGGCCACTGGTCAGTCGCAGCGGTGAGGAAAAAAGAAAATGGTGCATCGGCGGGCTGGGGGGGGCGTGCGTGTTGGGCCGGGAAGCTAGGCCGGCCCATGCGCGCGCGAGCCTTGGCGAGCTGGGCTTCTACTGCGATCGCGGCCCGGTCCGCTGATGGGCTGGCCAGCCTGGGGGCCGGAGCAGGCCAGATTGTGCTGCTAGCCTGGTTGGCGGTTCCAGGCCAAAATGGCCCCTCTGCTAAACCCAGATTAGGCCTAGGGCTAACCAATTAATTACACGATCAAATTCTTAGAGCATGTTTAATGTGTTTGCTTTTAACTAAGGGTCAATTTTATTAGCAATACATAAAATCAAATAAGAAACAACTCACAAGTATTTAATTAAATGCAATGCTAAACACTAAGTGGGTGCTACTGGTGCAACTACATGGTTGTTTTTCCTATATGACAGTCACCATTCATGGGTCTGTTGCGAAAAAAAAATTTCAGTTGCGATTTTTGGGTTTCCGAAAAACTGGGATGTTACAGTGACCTTCAAAAAGGATTGATGCGTTGTGGCATAGTGGAGGGGCCTGAGGATTCTATTGTTCGTTTTTATTCGGGTTTGAGGCGTGAAATTCAGGACATAGTTGATTATAAGGAATTTAACACTGTCAACCAGTTGTTTCAGTTTGCTATGCTTGCAGAGAAGGAGTTGCAGGGGCGTGACTTGCAGGGCAAGAACAAGGTTGGCACCACATACACACCGCGATCTTCGGGGCTTCCCAAGGCATCTTCCTATCGGATGCAACCAACCGCGAGCAAGGATAAGTCTGGAGTCAAATCATTTTCTCCACGACCTTCCGGTTCAGGTAAAAATTCTGTGCAGGAACCTTTGAAGAGTGCATCCTCTGTCGCCTCAACGAGACGCACTCCTGGCGTTCAGTGCCACGACTGCCATGGATTTGGGCATATGCAGCGAGAGTGCCCTAGTCAGCGAGCATACATTGCTACAGACGATGGGTACATCAGCACCTCTGACATTGAAGATGATGAGGATCAAGAACAAGCTGTTCAGGAGGACGGCGAAGTCTTTGGTAGCGATGACACGGCCGCCTACATGAACATCATTGTGGAGCGAGTGCTTAGCGCACAGATACAACAACCTGAGAAGCTGCAACGCCACAATTTATTCCAGATTTTCTTCGTAATCAACAATCGACGAGCACGTGTCATCATTGATGGAGGTAGCTGCAATAACTTGGTGAGTACAGATTTGGTCAAGAAGCTTGGCTTGACCACTCGACCACACCCCCATCCGTACCATATTCAGTGGTTGAATGATTCAGGTAAAGCTAAGGTAACACAAACTTGCAGAGTCTCTTTTTCCATTGGTACCTATGTTGATTATGTTGATTGTGATGTAGTACCTATGGAAGCTTGTTCACTTTTATTGGGTCGTCCTTGGGAATTTGATAAAGATGCTATACACCATGGTAGAAGTAATACATACACTTTTGTGCATAAAGGAAAGAAAATTACTTTGGTTCCCTTGACCCCAGCTGAAATTGTACAACATGATAGAGCACGAACTGCTAGTTTGCATGAGGTTAAATCTGAAAATCAGCAAGTAGCAAATTCTATTTACCCACCTAAACAGGAGAAGTTAGCACCTAATGTTCAGGCTCAGGGAATTAAATTGAAGGGTGCTGTTATGCTTGCAAGAAAAAGTGACCTTGCTGAAATTTCTGATGACGATGTATGCTATACTTTGGTTTGCCAACGAATCTTGTTTTCTCTTGATGATGATGTTAGCTCGGTACCGCCTGCTGTCACTAACCTTTTGCAGGAGTATGAGGACATTTTTCCAGCTAAGATACCCCCGGGGCTTCCACCTATGAGAGGGATAGAGCATCAAATTGATTTGATTCCGGGAGCATCATTGCCAAACCGCGCTGTTTATCGAACCAACCCCGAGGAGACTAAGGAAATTCAGCGGCAAGTACAAGAGCTTTTGGACCGTGGGTACGTACGTGAAAGCCTTAGCCCTTGCGCTGTTCCTGTAATTTTGGTTCCTAAGAAAGATGGTTCTTGGCGTATGTGTGTTGATTGTAGAGCCATTAATAATATTACCATTCGATATCGTCACCCTATTCCTAGGCTTGATGACATGCTTGATGAATTATGTGGTTCTGTAATTTTCACAAAGATTGACTTGCGTAGTGGCTACCACCAAATTAGAATGAAACTTGGAGATGAATGGAAAACAGCTTTCAAAACTAAATTTGGATTGTATGAATGGTTAGTAATGCCTTTTGGGTTGACTAATGCACCTAGTACATTCATGCGCCTAATGAATGAGGTTTTAAGAGCTTTCATTGGTCGATTTGTGGTAGTTTACTTTGATGATATCTTAATTTATAGCAAGTCTTTGGATGAACATATGGATCACTTACGTGCTGTTCTTAATGCTTTACGCGAGGCACGTTTATTTGGTAACCTTGAGAAGTGCATCTTTTGCACGGATCGAGTCTCTTTTCTTGGCTATGTTGTTACTCCACAGGGAATTGAGGTGGATGAGGCAAAGATTGAAGCCATTAAGAGCTGGCCGGTTCCCCAATCTATCACACAGGTGAGGAGTTTTCTTGGTCTTGCAGGATTTTACCACCGCTTCGTCAAGGATTTCAGCACCATTGCTGCCCCTTTACACGAGTTGACAAAGAAGGGTGTGGTGTTTCATTGGGGAAGGGCACAAGAGGCGTCCTTAGACACTTTGAAGGACAAGCTTACACACGCACCATTGCTGCAACTTCCAAATTTTGGTAAGACTTTTGAGCTAGAATGTGATGCTAGTGGAGTTGGCATTGGAGGTGTTTTGATGCAAGATGGTAAGCCCATTGCATACTTTAGCGAAAAATTGCATAGCCCTGTTTTGAATTACTCCACGTATGATAAGGAATTGTATGCTCTTGTACGTTCTTTAGAGACGTGGCGTCATTATTTGTGGCCTAAAGAGTTTGTTATTCATTCGGATCATGAATCGCTTAAGTATCTTCGTTCACAACATAATCTGAATCGTAGACATGCTAAGTGGGTTGAATTTATTGAATCTTTTCCTTATGTTTTCAAACACAAGAAAGGGAAGGATAATGTGATTGCAGATGCTTTGTCTAGGCGATACACTTTGCTGTCCCAACTTGAATGTAGAATTTTTGGACTTGAAACAATAAAAGAACAATATGCGCTTGATCCTGATTTTAAAGATGTGTTGCTGAATTGCAAAGGGGGACGTTCATGGAACAAGTTTGTGGTCAATGATGGTTTTGTATTTAGAGCTAACCGCCTATGCATTCCAGTAGGATCCGTTCGTCTTTTGTTGATGCAGGAAGCTCATGGAGGAGGGTTGATGGGACATTTTGGTGCTAGAAAGACGGAGGATGTTTTGGCCACACACTTCTTTTGGCCAAAGATGAAGCGAGATGTTGAGCGATTCGTGGCACGCTGTACCACATGTCAAAAAGCTAAGTCTCGCTTGAATCCACATGGTTTGTATATGCCTCTTCCTGTTCCTTCTATTCCTTGGGCAGATATTTCTATGGATTTTGTTTTGGGATTGCCTAAGACTAAGAGGGGGAGGGATAGCATTTTTGTTGTGGTGGATCGATTTTCTAAGATGGCACACTTTATACCATGTCATAAAAGTGATGATGCTATTCATATTGCTGACCTCTTTTTCAAAGAGATTGTTCGTTTGCATGGTATGCCTTCTACTATTGTTTCAGATCGCGACGCTAAATTTTTGAGTCACTTTTGGCGCACTCTATGGAATAAGTTGGGTACAAAACTGTTGTTTTCTACAACTTGTCACCCACAAACCGATGGGCAAACAGAGGTAGTTAACCGCACTTTGGGTGCCATGTTGAGAGCTATTCTGAAGAAAAATTTAAAGATGTGGGAAGAATGTTTGCCTCATGTGGAGTTTGCTTACAATCGGGCAACACATTCTACCACCAAGGTAAGTCCTTTTCAGGTAGTGTATGGATTCAATCCCCGTGCTCCAATTGATATTTTGCCTCTACCTATTAGTGATAGAATTCATGTTGATGCTAAGGAACGTGCTGATTTTATTTTGCGAATGCATGAAACAACTAAGCATAACATTGAAAAAATGACTGAAAAGTATAGAATTGCTGGTAGTAAAGGTAGACAAGAAGTGAAGCTTGAACCGGGTGATTTGGTTTGGTTGCACTTGAGAAAGGATAGATTTCCAGATTTGAGAAAGTCTAAGTTGATGCCTAGAGCTGATGGTCCATTTAAAATTGTTGAGAAGATTAATGATAATGCATATAAGCTTGAGTTACCCCCCGAATTTGGGGTTAGTCCCACTTTTAACATTTCAGATTTGAAGCCATACTTGGGAGACGAAGATGAGTTGGTGTCGAGGACGACTCCAATTCAAGAGGGGGAGGATGATGAGGACATCACTCCTTCACATACACACAATGATCCACTGTTGGACATTCAAGGTCCAATCACTAGAGCTCGCGTGCGTCAATTAAATTTAGAGGTGAGCTCGTTCCTAAGTAACTCTTTATATGATTCTGAGAATAGATTGCTACCTAATGATTATATTGTGCTTAGGTATGAAGGAGAGGTCCAGGAGACACATGGAGGAGGGCTTGGAGGCGTGGAGGACCAGCGAGGGCGCCCGGATAAAGATGGAGAACCAAACCAAATCAAGTTCGAGTCCACCTCGGAATCTAGGACCAGTCTGCCTTAAACTGGTCACCCAGGACGCATCCGGACTCCGTTTTCGATGATCCATATATGGATGGAAAGCTTATTTGATAAGGAAGCCAACCCAAGTGGTCTCACGTCAAAAGCTATTCGGAATCAACGGGAATCGTCGAAACAAGTCACCGTCCAGAATCTGTCAGGGCGCTGTGTCGCCGTCTTTTGGGCCGTTTGGGCCTTGTAACGTGTTGGCACTTCCCAGGGACGCGAATAGGGGTCCTTGGACGTCTCTTAGGCTATATAATAAGTAGTCGCCGCCTACATTAGGGTTGGGTTTTGCTTAGATTATTCTGTTAACAACAGTTTCGCCGCCGCCGTCGGTTTGTGAGACCCCAACTTTGTGAGATTAATCATTCATCTACAATTTGGTTGCATTCCTTTGTGTTCTTGCTTGTGTTCTCGATTCGCAGGCAAGGACTTAGCCTTCTTGGCGAGGTCGACCGTGCAACGCCGGTCGATAACCAGAGGAGTCGTGGTGCTGTGATTGCGGGGTTCAGAGCCGAGTTGTTCGGAAGCCGGATCGAATTGTGTCGTGACTCCACCAAATCAAGAGTTATCAGAACCTTTCGGAAGATCGGGATCCCTAGTTCACATCACTTGTTGCTCTCAAAAGGAGTAAGGAGTGCAAAGGAATTGAACAAGAGCTCAAAACTCTTAGAAAATCCTTTGATGAGCTAGAGGCCTCTCGTGAGTGTCTAAAGGAAGACCACGAGGACCTTGAAGTTGCTCACACTAGGCTTAAGGAAGCCCACTTCTCTCTACTTGAGCTCATCAAGGAGAAGGACCTCAAGTTGGAGAAGCTCATGAAGGAAGCTAAGGAGGAGCAAGTGATTGCCACTTGTGATATTGGACTAACATGTGATATTATTGATGATTCTTTATTTGTTTGTCCTACTAATGCTTCATGTAGCTCATCATCATCCACCACAACCAACTCTAACTCTACTACTAGTGATTCATCACTTGTGGTTGAAAATAAGACTCTCAAGAGAGAAGTGGATGATCTCACCCGCGCATTAGGCAATGCCTATGGTGGGGATGCCCGCTTGCTAAAATGCTTGGGTAGTCAAAGGTTCTCTCTTAACAAAGAGGGTTTGGGCTATACTCCCAAGAAGGGCAAGGCGGCCTTTGCTACTCCAAAGCCTCGCTTTGTGAAGAGCAATGGTCGTTATTACAATAGATGCAAGCAAGTTGGGCATCTAGGATTAATTGTAATAAAATGAACAAGAACAACAACAAGTTTCATGCTAAAATGGATTACATTCCTTTTGATTCTTGTTATGTGCTTACCAAGGGTGAGAAAGATGTGCATGCTAGGTTTGTTGGTACACCAATTGTTGGTCCAAAGAAGAAGGCCATTTGGGTACCAAAGAGCTTAGTTACTAACCTCCAAGGACCCAAACAAGTATGGGTACCTAAGAAACATTAATTTATTTTGTAGGTAAATTACAAGGCCGGAGGAAGACATTGGGTGCTTGATAGTGGGTGCTCTCAACATATGACCGGTGATTCAAGAATGTTCAACTCTCTCAAATCAAATGATAGTGGCATTGATAGTATCACATTTGGTGACAATAGCAAGGGTGATGTGAAGGCTCTTGGAAGGATTGCAATCTCAAATGATCATAGCATTTCCAATGTGCTCCTAGTTGAAAAGTTGAACTTCAATCTTCTCTCGGTTGCTCAATTGTGTGATCTAGATTTCAAGTGCATATTTGGTGTTGATGATGTGGAGATAGTTAGTGTTGATGGCTCCAATTTGATCTTCAAGGGCTTTAGATATGAGAATCTATACTTGGTTGATTTCAATGCTAGTGACACTCAACTCTCAACATGCTTGCTCACCAAATCAAGTATGGGTTGGTTATGGCATAGAAGACTTGGTCATGTTGGCATGAAGCAATTGAACAAGTTAGTGAAGCATGACTTAGTTAGAGGCTTGAAGGATGTCACATTTGAGAAAGATAAGCTATGTAGTGCATATCAAGCCGGAAAGCAAGTAGGTAATACTCATCCATTAAAAAGCATTATGAGTACTTCCAAGGCATTTGAGTTGTTGCACATGGATCTATTTGGACCAACTACATACACAAGCATAGGTGGCAACAAGTATGGCTTTGTGATTGTGGATGATTTCACTAGATACACATGGGTATTCTTTCTTGTGGACAAGAGTGATGTATTTGACATATTCATGAAGTTCATCAAGAGGGTGCAAAATGAGTTTGAGACCACAATCAAGAAAGTAAGAAGTGACAATGGAAGTGAGTTTAGAAATACAAGAATTGATGAGCTATGTGATGAGCTTGGAATCAAACATCAATTTTCGGCCAAGTATACACCTCAATCAAATGGCTTAGTTGAGAGGAAGAATAGAACCTTGATTGATATGGCAAGATCAATGTTAAATGAGTATAATGTGAGTCATTCATTTTGGGCCGAAGCAATCAACACGGCTTGCTTCTATAGCAATCGCCTCTATTGCCACAAATTCCTAGAGAAGACACCATATGAGATCTTAAATGGAAGAAAGCCCAACATTGCATACTTTCGGGAATTTGGTTGCAAATGCTACATCTTGAAGAAGGGCACTAGATTGAGCAAGTTTGAGAAGAAATGTGATGAAGGATTCTTACTTGGTTACTCCACTACTAGCAAAGCTTATAGAGTTTGGAATTTGGCTAGTGGTTTACTTGAGAAAGTTCATGATGTTGAGTTTGATGAAACAAATGGCTCTCAAGATGAAGAAAATAACTTGGATGATGTGAGAGGAACTCAATTGACCAATGCTATGAAAGAAATGGATATTGGTGATATTAGGCCAAAGCAAGTGATTGATGTGGATGACAACAAAGATCAAGTGCTCCAAAGTCCAATTACACAAGCTAGTGGTTCTCTAATGCAAAATCAAGCTAGTACATCATCTCAAGTGCAACAAGATCAACAAGTGGCTAGTTCATCATCTCCAACTCATGATCAACATCAACATCCAAGCAATCAAGTCCAAGTGCTTCAACCAACTAACATTGCAAGAGACCATCCATTGGATTCCATCATTGGTGACAAACAAAGGGGAGTTCAAACTAGATCAAGATTGGCATCATTTTGTGCTCACTCTTCTTTTGTGTCAATGGAAGAACCCAAGGACATTGATAAAGCATTGAGAGATCCGGATTAGGTAAATGCAATGCATGAAGAGCTCAACAACTTCAAGAGAAATGAAGTATGGGAACTAGTTGAGAGGCCTAAGGATCATAATGTCATTGGAACAAGATGGGTCTTTCGCAACAAGCAAGATCAAGATGGAATAGTAGTAAGGAACAAAGCAAGACTAGTGGCTCAAGGTTACACACAAATAGAGGGTCTCGACTTTGGTGAAACTTATTCCCTGGTTGCAAGATTCGAAGCAATTAGGATCTTACTTGCCTATGCTTGTGCTCACAATATCAAGCTATATCAAATGGATGTGAAGAGTGCATTTCTCAATGGGTACATTCAAGAAGAGGTGTATGTGGAGCAACCTCCCAGTTTTGAAGATGACAAGAAACTCAATCATGTCTATAAATTGAGAAAAGCTTTGTATGGATTGAAGCAAGCACCTAGAGCATGGTATGAAAGATTGAGGGACTTCTTGCTATCCAAGGGATTTGTCATGGGTAAAGTGGATACTACTCTCTTTACCAAGAAGATTGGGAAAGACTTGTTTGTATTGCAAATATATGTTGATGATATCATCTTTGGTTCAACCAATCAAGATTATTGTGATGAGTTTGGGAAAATGATGGCAAAGGAATTTGAAATGTCAATGATTGGTGAACTTAGTTTCTTTCTTGGACTTCAAATCAAGCAAATGAAGGAAGGAACATTTGTGAGCCAAACCAAGTACATCAAAGATATGCTCAAGAAGTTTGGCATGGAAGATTCAAAGGGCATTACAACCCCAATGGGCACTAGTGGAAGTTTGGATAGTGACAAGAGTGGCAACATGGTGGATCAAAAGCTATATAGATCAATGATTGGTAGCCTACTCTATGTGACGGCATCAAGGCCCGATGTGATGTTTAGTGTATGCATGTGTGCAAGATTTCAAGCCTCACCAAGAGAAAGTCATTTGAAGGCAACAAAAAGAATATTGAGGTATTTGAAGCATACACAAGATGTTGGATTATGGTATCCCAAAGGTGCAAGCTTTGAGCTAGTAGGATATTCGGATTCTGACTATGCCGGTGACAAAGTGGAGAGAAAGAGCACTTCCGGGACTTGTCAATTGTTGGGAAGATCACTTGTCTCATAATCATCCAAGAAGCAAAATAGTATTGCACTATCTACCGCCGAGGCCGAATACATCGCCGCGGGTAGTTGTTGTGCACAAATCTTGTGGATGAAGGCAACATTGAAGGATTTTGGAATCAACTTTAAGAATGTGCCATTGCTATGTGACAATGAAAGTGCCGTGAAGCTAACCAACAATCCGGTTCAACATCAAAGAACAAAGCATATTGATGTTCGCCATCACTTCATTAGAGATCATCAACAAAAGGGTGACATTGCAATTGAAAGTGTGGGCACCGAAGATCAATTAGCCGATCTATTCACCAAGCCACTTGATGAGAAGAGATTTCACAAGCTAAAGAATGAGTTGAACATACTTGACTTCTCTAACATGAGTTGATGCACCCCAATGTTATGACACGCCTCTCCTTCGAGCCCCAAGGTACAATTGGTTGACATGTCATACATTCTATGCTAAGGACTTGTTTAGTGCATCTAGTCATAATTTACATGTTCTAGGCTCATTCATGAAAATCAAATGAATTTGAAGTTTATATGGTGCCACTATTGTTTCCATGTCCTGTATGATCTAGTGGTAGCATATAACTTGTTTAAGTAGCTTGTGATCCTAAGTGTTTAATCTAGAAAACTTGTCTAAATATTTGCTTCGACATGGTGCATGATAACCCTTCTAGTGAGGTGTGAAGAAGCTTGCCCTTGGATCAAACCAAAGCATTTTATTTATGCAAGCAATCTAGGTTGAATCACAAACTTGATCCTCACCCCATAATTCAACATGATAATCTATCTAAAATTGGTCCCTTGTGGTCATTGGTGCCAAAGGGGGAGAAAATGTTGTTCACAAAGATAGATTCTAAAGGAGGAGAAAACCCTAAAGGGAAAATTGATAAAAGAAGGGGATCAACTAAAATTTTGAGCACACAAGTAGGGGGAGCAAGCTCTTAAACATGAATGTTGCATTTCTTTGTGCACTTCATATGTATGATGCATAGTTATACATTTCTTTTTCTCCAATACTTTGCTTGTGTGATGTTTTGCTAGTATACAATTAAATGGTGTATTGAAGTACTAGCATGAATAGGAAGTAGTTAGATTTTTCTTGCTTCATGTTTTTCAAAGTGGTACTAGAGCCTTGCTTATAATGTTGATCTCACGAGGTTTCTAGTTATGTTTGTGCTTTTCCAAGTGGTATCTAACTACACAAGGTGCTAAGATGGTGTTTATCGCTACTCCGATGGTATCATGCTTCAAAGGTCTATAATCTAAAACACTTAGCACCTATTGGTAGTCAATGCTCCTAATCTTTCCTATCTAACATGTATGCTTCCAAAATCCAAACATATAGCATACATGTAGGGGGATCCATTGCTATCAATTTGAATTCATGATCACTTGTCCATACTTCTTACACATGGTAATATACTTGGACAATGTGACATGGGTTCAATCAAAATTTTATCATAATATCTTTGTGAAAGGGTTGTCACCAATTACCAACAAGGGGGAGATTGAAAGTCCTATGTTTGGTGTTGGTAATTAGTGACAATGCCTAAGTACTAATCCTATGCCTAAGTTGTATGTAGCATATGAGGATTAGTACATTCCAAGGTTGGTGGCAAGATGGACATGGTGATCATGATGGCCACACTTGGATTTGGACACAACCCTACGTGACCAAGGCAAAGATATATGCTTAAGGGTTGTGTTTTAGTAACCAAGACACCTAGTGGGTGTGGTTACATTATAGGATAGATAGCCGTACTATAAAGAGGGGAATGACGCGGCTATTGAACTCCTAAGTGCCTCTAGGTGTGCATTTCATGTCATATGCATTTGGATAGAACTAATAACGCCTCGAAAAATGATTGTGAAAATGCTAACACACATGCACATGGTGATGATCACTTGGTAATGTTAGCACGTTTTGCGAAGGCGGTGGAGTTTGAGCGGTAGGGTTCAGGCGTTTTTGAGGAGTTGAAACGCCTATTTTCCACTACGCCAGAAGTCGGAAAAAGAAACGGAGGCGAACGGAGGTCATAGTAGTGACCGGACGCTGGACCGGACGCGGTCACTGTTTGACCGGACGCGTTCGGTCAGCGTTCAGCGTCTACGCGTATTTCAGTTGGTTGATCGGACGCGCAGCGCGTCCGGTCACAGTCGACCGGACGCGTCCGGTCGTCCAGGGAGCTTACTGGACTCCAACCGGACGCGGGCACTGTGGCGTCCGGTCAGTTCTCCAGCGCGTCCGGTCACTGTTTCGTTGTGCGCGGCTCAGGGTTGACCAGCGCGTCCGGTCAGTCACGGGACCGGCGCGTCCGGTCGTGACCAGCGCGTCCGGTCGTTGCGACCAGCGCGTCCGGTCGGTGTTTCGAAAAAAGCCGTTGCGCGATCGGCGCGTCCGGTCCACGCGACCAGCGCGTCCGGTCAGCGCGACTGCGGCTGTTTAAGTTCCTAACGGCTATATTCGAAGGGGTACGTCTATATATACTCGTTGGCCGGCTCAAAGCTCCTTCTCTTGGACATTTGACATACTTGTGAGCACTTTGAGCTAAGCAACTCCCCTCCCACTCATCTCTCTTGCTTGTTTGCATATTCGAAGTGAGTTTGAGTGATCCAAGTGCATTTGCATTGTGAGATTGCATCTAGTTGGCACTTGGTGGTTGATTTGCTGCGGGATTCTTGTTTCTCTTGGTGGTTGCCGCCACCTAGACGGCATGGAGCAGCTTGGAGGCGTTGGCAAGAGTTGGTGATTATTCTTGGCTACCTCCGGTGATTGTGAGGGGTTTGTGCCTACCTCGGCGAAGCGCCAAAGGCAACATTAGTAAATTGCTCGTGTCATTGCAACCTTTTGCCATTTGGTAGGTTCTTGTGGCGCCTTTTGAGAGGCTCGGTGTGTGACCGATTAGCCACCGAACCACGTGGTGAAGAGGGACACAACGGGGACTAGCGTGCCGGCAAGCACGTGAACCTCGGGATAAATCTTTGTGTCATCATTCTTATTGTGATTGATCGATCCCGGTGGTTGTGTATTGTGGAATTCATTTCTTGATCATATTGTTTGATTGGCTCAATACTTCGCCCCTCGGTGATACCCTTCTAACTCTCTCTTGTATTAATTTCTTAGTTACTTTGCTAGAGTAGCTCTTTTATGTAGCTTGCTAGTTGTAGTTTCCCTCTCGGTTTGACTTGTGCGGTTGAGTGCTAAAATACTAGAATTGTGAATTGGATAGGTGGCTTGCAAACACCCCATAGGCTAAGCAAAACCCGCATCTCGCTATTTGTTATATTGATAAACTTGTTTAGCTTGTCTTTGTAGAATTTTTTAAAAGGCTATTCACCCCCCCTCTAGCCATCAAAACCTTTCAGCTCGTCCCTACGTCCGCTGGATGGAGAGGGAGGTGGAGGTCAGAGGCTCAGAGCATGCGGGGAGCCGCCGGTGCCGACTTGCGCAAGCTGGGGGCGACCGCCGTTGCCACAGCTCTCCTGCTTCGATCTGGCGGCCAAAGGGCGAACGGAGGCACCACGGCCACCGCGCAGACCGCCTCGCCCCGCCCTGCTCGCCACCGGTCGCCTCGCCCTGCTCGTCGGCACGCCGCTCCCTAGCTCTCATGCTGCTGTTGGATGCTAGGAAGGAGGAGAGGGAGGCACAGGGCCATGCCACCACCGCCGGATCTGAGAGGAGTGGGAGGCGGGGGTGAGGAACTGACAATGAGGGATGGGGGCGGCAGGATTGGACTGAAGCCAGATGGTGGTACGTAGGTTCTAATATGGGCTATTGGGCTGTATATTGGTTCATGGGCTTCTTTGTCTATCCTAGTTAATTCAGGTATTTCGGTTAACCGAGGGTCAGAACCGAATTGACCGAGTAAATTTCGGTTCCCTGAGAGTCAGAACCGAATTAGGAACCGAATTTTTTGGTTTCGGTTTTGATTCTTTTGGTTCGGTTCTCGGTTAATTGTGTCCAGGGTTACACGCAGCAGCACCTTGACTACAGTAGCAGAAGCAGTAGCCGTGCATCAGCGCCGTACACGAGCGGCAACGCCGCACACCCGCACTCATCCAGGCACGCCAAGTGAATTTTTTGCATTTTAGCCCTTTCAAAAAACAATTTCTTACAATAGACTTCTCTCAAAACTTTTTCCAAAAATAAACCAAAAGCTCGGCGTTAAAAACCCCGAGATCTTCGAATTGGCGTCATGCCAGCTTAAGCCGAAACCTGCCACGTCAACGCCAACATGGCGTGTCACCACCGGAGCTCGGCGTGCTCTCATCCAACGCCATCTGTAATACATCGGCGTTAAGTAGTATCACGCCGAGATCTTAAACACTGATTTGCTTGCTGGTGACATGCTACTTGCGGGCGGAGAGTTCGGCGATCTGCGCCGTTTATACTGGGAGCAGGCAAAACAGGTCATGTATTCAAATAATATACTATACCAGGAGATACGTACCGGACGTGAGTGATCTCCTGATTTCTCATTAGCTGCTTCTCTATGGACGCTTCGTTAAGGTACGTACCCAAATTTTTTGAGTATTCCATTCACACTAACTTATCAAAAGAAATGTTGCGCACATTTTTAAACATTTCTAGAAAATTAAAATAAGTTAGATTTATGACCTCGAGTAGTTCTCTCTTCGGAGAGCAAGGACACCAGTACGATGTGTATTCAGTTCTAAGATATCTACGCTTATTTATGGTTAATAAAGATGTAAAATTTCTCTTCATCCATTGTTTTGTCCACCTCCTCTTAAGTACCTGGACAATGAGAGTTTTTTTCTGTCCTAACTTTTTTTTTTTTACTTTTCACACTGCAACTCTCCTTCCAGATGCCGGGAATGCTTCCATTCCGAGCACCGAGCGGCTGCGTCCCCAAACGAAGTGCTACCCACTATAAACTGATTTTTTTATTTTTAATCCCTTTTTAATCAATATTTTAATAATAACTGCAACAAAAAAAGATTAATCAAATGTAGCCTCTTTGGTCGCGGTAGCGCGGCTGGCACGACAGCACCACACTATCGCGCCACTTGCACTAGCGTGACACGAGGTGCCACCCTGGCGAAGATCGCTGACCGAATCCTGCGTGGTGCGTGCTGGGGCCGACTTAGGGTTGGCCGGCCCGACCTAGTTTTCTTTTCAAGGACTGCCAGAAACACCAACACGATTTGGTTTGGAAATGTGTAGGTAGCTGGAAACACCAACACACCTTTACAAGGACTGTGTTTTCACAAAGCAAGTTTGGTCCATCCTAAAACAATGGCTTGGATTATCGTTTGATTGATATGGTGGCAATGGCGGAATCTCTTCATAGTTACTAGCACAAGTGTTGGTCAAGGTTTGATAAAGACCAACGAAGGGCGTTCGATGGCAATGGCATTATGAACTACTTTTGGTGGAACGTTGGAAGGAGCAAAATAGAAGAACTTTTCAGAACAAGACTTTGCAGCTAGTCAGATGGCGCCGTTGTGCAAAGAAGATTTAGAACAGTACCTGTTGTGCAAAGAAGAACACTATTGAGTCGCACTCTGCATATCTCATATGTGACTTGGACTCATGAGTTGTGCTCAGATGAGTTAGAACAAAAATAGATATAGAAAGATGACTAGCAAACGTAGCCGTACGTTGCAACGGAAATAAACATGCTACATAACTATTTAGCCTTGTATATTAAATTAAAATACAGTCTTGATAGATTTTTTTTCTTGCAGTGCTAAGCACTACAGTCTTGATAGATCAAATATTTAACTTATTTTAATCTTCTAAAAGTTTTTTTAAAATGTCCACAATATTTCTTTTAGCAAGTTAGTTAGCTTGCCTGGAATAACTCGACAATTTTTTTTCGAGACGAGAATAACTCAACAAATTTGGGTATATACAGGAAGGAAGCGTCCAGAGAGAAGAAGCTAATGAGAAATCGAGAGACAGGTCCAGTATGTATCTCTTCGCCGATTAGATATTTGATGAATACGTGGCCTGTTTTGCCGCGAGTAGCAAGTCACCAGGAAGCAAGGCGGCGGCGTTTAGATATAAATCTAAAGTTTCTTTGACTACTGTGTTGCTAGGAGGATTTGGATCCTCTTATCTGAAATTCTGGAGATAACAGGGAATTGGAACTTTGAGTTTGTGGCAACTCTCTGGATTGCCAATAAGAAACACTTGTGTGTTAATGTTGTCACCTCTGCTGCCTTATGGAGCATTTGGAATTTTCGTAACAAGATTTGTTTTCAGGGTCTCAAATGGACAAGGGAGAAAGAGTTGACACTTTGGATCACAATGTTTCTGAGGAGATGGAGACCGATGTTCAATCAAGAGTTGGGGGCTCTGGTCAAGACGGTAACCTAGAAGATGGAGGACAAGGCATATCAACCACCATGAATTTGCTGGGATGGGGGAGCTCTATCAAGATAGGAGACATTGGCTTCTCAGCCTTTGGTGCGGGGCTCAACCTTTGTGACTCAGTTTGATTCAGGGCTAGTGCCGATCTGTAGTAATCACCCTTGTGCCACTGAAAGTCTGTTCAGTGCTTAGGCTTGTTTGAAGTTTAAATTTGGGCGAGGGCGCCAATACGCTATTGCTTGAACTTCTGTTAAAACGCTTTATGGCAATAAAGCAGGGAAACCTTTTGTCTAAAAAAATCAATCATTCTAAAGTTTAACTAGATTTAGAGAAAATAATATCAACTTTTATATCTCTAATTAAATTTGTTACAAAAATATACTTTATGATTAGTCTAATAATATTAATTATGGAACATAGATATTAACTAGGTTCGTGCCCGTGCGTTGCTACGGGATAGCTAAACTTTTGTCCTTAAAACATATGGATCGCACGATAAGATATACAAAAATAAAGTTTGTGAAATTAACACAGTTATGAAGAGCGCGGCGTCGTAGGCTCACAAACTCTAATATATAAATCTTTTCGTGATGCGGCTAAGATAATATTTTATATCTGCAGAAAGAAATTTCCAATGTTTGTCAGGTGACATTTTATCAATAAGCGTTCGGGTGGGTCCATAGGGGGAGTGGCATTTCGAGGGAAAGGATGGGGAAGTGCTAGGGCGGGATCACAGGATTCGGCAGACCGATGACCTGAGGTTTTCGCCGCACCATGTCGTTGTCCACCGTGCGGCGCCTTCACCTTGGATTGGAGAGCGCCGCTGCTGAGCGACCGACGAGATGCGCCGTGTGCATGTCTGGCTGCAGGGAAGAGGGAATGACAGCAGGAACAGGTGCTCTAGCAATGGCTCTGTCCAGGAAGTTCACTGCGTGTCTCAACAAACACTAAGCAGCCTAGACAGGGCTGGATGGTCACAAGTTGAAGATAACAAAAAAAAAGTTAATAGTATTGCCTGGTGATTTATAGAGGATTAATAGTATATTGCCAGGACTGCACATATTCTTAGTAAATGAATGAAAGTATTGCATCTAAGCACAAGTCTGCACATAAGCTCAATGCAACTAAATTTAACTAAGCTCCAAAAGCTCATTGCAACTAAATTCATAGACTATACCTAAATTCAGAGACTGTACCATGAATCAAATTGCACGGAAAATATTACCACCTACTAACAATAAATCTCTTTAAGTAATAATCGGTGTTACCTACCGAAAAATTTGGTGAACCAGTCTTCTATTCAGTCCTATTCACTTTCCGACAACAGTTCTACATGCTGTAGATGGAGGTTAGCGTCCTGAAAGTTCCAACGTTTCAGGAAACAGTCTGAACACTATGGCCAACAAACCACCAAGTGAAGAGTAGGCGAGAGTGAAAACAATCTTCAATTGTCGAATATGGCCAGTAGGGCACTCAGAATTCAGAAACACCGGGACTGACCTTAGGCTGGCCTTCAGTGCTATGAGCAACATGTGTTTGACGATGACGATGCGCGATGGCAGCGAGGGACAGAGGTACGTGATGGGCGGCGATGTCAGCTCTTCAACGCATGTCCTCACGTGTGCTGCGGGGGATCATGTCGGGCAAGTAGGGAGCGCGACGAGCCGCAGGCAGACAGGAGCAAAATTTTGTTATGAGATAATATAATATTGCACAGCAACAATATATAATACAACACATGAAATGATTGAAAAAGGCAACATGGAGAGCTTCCTGACAGATATATTGAAAATAGTGTTCAAGCAAAATAGTTGCGCATTCAATGAACTTCACTAAATAGCTTTACGATTCTTCAATTAATCAAATACATAAAAACCTACTGAAGAGCACCAATTTGTTCAATCCTATGTAAACTAATCCTCAATCAAAACTAAATTGTCCTTGCCTCACATTGACAGAACGAAGGAACTTACACACAAGACAGTAAGACATAGCTGCAGGGCAACCATCGTGTAGTTAAGATAGTCCTTTTCACTTACTTTGGTTACAACTCCCATCTCCAAGTTCAGCTCCTTTTGAACTCATGTCGAAATAGCTGCCTGAGGAGGTCCCTTCGATTTCACAGCAACACCATCATGGCAGCTCACAGGAAGACATCCAAATATGTCTAGCTTCTCTCTAAAAATGTCTCCTGAAAAGTGTGAATTAGAAATGCTTACTCTAGGTGATCAACCAAAGATTCATATAACCAGTCTCAATTGCTGTAGTGCATAGCACTGCCTCTTATTCTCAAACTCACACACGCCTCCTGAAAAAAGTGTGAATCAGAAATGTTTACTCTAGTTGATCGACCAAAGGTTCAGATAACCGGTCCTTGATTGGTGCCATGCATAGCCTCTGATTTTCAGATAAAGTCCGACATTCACAGGATAGCATTGAGCATATAAAGCTATTTAGATAGTTATAGATTAAGTAGGAAAATGACTTGGGTGGTAAGTGGTAACAGCTTACAGGCAAGCTCAAGTGAACCTGTCACCAACAATCAAACTTATATATTTAAATAAAACTAAAACCAACACCAAACTCACTGAAAATCAGTCAATTACCTCTAAGTGTTTATCATTCTAAGACCCACAACATTGTTGATATTTCTGCATAAGAGAGGACATCTAGAATTGGATGACTGGAGCACATAGAAATATGGACATGTGTCCATAGATAAACAGTAATTCTTTAGATCATCATTTAGTGAATATGCTGCCAATGGCACCACCTACACTCCAAATATTATTCAAAGAACAAACACAGAGTATTGGTTAGAGTTGAAATGCCTTGCTTATAATGTCATATCACAGTAACAGAGTATTTAGTTACTCTAGTTTTATCTTATTTTGACATTTTTGTTTTGTGCCAAAAGAAATGGTAAGTAGAATTTCTCATAAAGCTATAGTTAGAGCACACTATCTAGGCTGCAGAAAATATATCACAACAGATACTCTTAGGTCCTACCTTAATACAGAGGACTGAATTGCAACTAAAATACTAATTGACAATGTTGTCCTATTTTCCAACTGTACCAGCATTGCAACATTCAATGATGTGGGGGAAAAGCTATTCTGCACACATGGGCAGTGGCCTCCTCCAGTCACTGACAAAGTAATTTTTTTTCTTCCACGAAATGAACAGACAAGATTGACATGGCGATAGATATAACTGTCAATAACAGTGCAGCAATCCCATTCTAAACCAACACTGCTATGCCCATTGCCCACACCAGTTTCAAACGTACGCGATCGTATACGAAACAAAATTAATTCGCCGGTTCAGACGCAGACGCTACATCGTCCTGGAAATGGGTTGCAAATCGTGCTTACCTGGGCATCCTACTCCTGGGCGTACTGCTTGGCGCAGGCAAATATGATCTTGCGGCTAACAAGCACCTTCTGGTTCTTCCTGTCTGCGAGGGCCTTCTCCTTCCTGTCCACTTGCCACTGCTCCTCCCGCTTGCGCTTGCGCAGCACAGACTCCAGGACCTCCGCCCCCTTCGCCTCCGCCGAAGGCCTCTGCACAGAGAGACAAACATCACCGACTCAGAGTCTCAGATCCGCGTGGAGGGAGATGGAGTCCGCCACGAACGCCGCCGTCCCTCAGCCTCAGCCTCTTCCGTGACCAAGATATGGTGGCCGGCCGTCGCTACCATAACTGCGCGGGGGCACGGGCCCGCTGGCCGGCATCCCGCCGCCGCGGCCGCACTGGCAAGCGAGCGCGCAGGCGCGGGCCCTTTGGCCGACAGACCGCCTGCCGCCATCACCCCAATCGGTGGGCGCGCAGGCGCAGGCGCGGGCCCTGGCCAGCAGGCCGCCGCCGCTGCCGCCTCGACCATCGATGTTGAAAAATCCTCATCTACAAGTCAAGCCGTACAGCACACGGGCATGACTGATTGGGTGCTTGACCGCAGGGCAGAGAGGAGGATGGAGAGCTACCTGGAGATGTGGTTCGGGGGCTTATAGGCCAAGAACTCCAGCAAGGAGGCTTTGTCGCTGGCATTGCTTCTGCATCGCGCCGCTTCCGCTTCGTCGCCGACCTCGAGAAGCGTAGCGAGATGGAGGCCACCAAGCATGCACCATGTGCGTCCTCCGCTGTCGCCCCTTAGTTCCACTGGGATCCGCGACAAGGCAGGCCGTGGGATTTGGACTTGGGCGAGGAGCGATGGGGATGATGTTGCGGCAGGGACACGGGGTGCGGGGACGGGGAGCGGCGGCGTGTGCGGCCGCAGGGTGCGGGGATGGGTAGTGGCGTGCGCGGCGGCGGTCCTGCGTGATTGGAGCAGGATCCGGATGGAGAGTGATTGGAGGAGATGGGTCGCACGAGCCAGTATCACGGACGAATCGCGGGGGAGCCACGGGGACGGCGGTTTCCTTTTCCGGGCCAGCTATCGCACGAGGAAGCGAGGTGAAAGCAGGCGGGGATCGCAGGGGCAGACGGACGACGGGAGGCGACGATTGTCGCATGAAAAAAATTGTCCACACTTTAGTCTTTTTAGTTGTAGGAGATACTTTTGGGTGTACATTTAATTAAAATTTAGAACGATTATATTTTTGTGGACAGAGGGATCGCAGTACTAGATAGAAAGAAATTTAGGGCCCTAAACTGTTGCAGCGAGGTCCCACTTACTCCCACATGCTGATATTTTTGTTTCTGCAAGGCGACGTATGCAACCAAGATTAAACAAAGTGATAGGTCATTAAGAGGACGACACTGATAAAAACTAGTGACACGTGACCCGTCATTTTTAATGCCATTAGTCAGCTGATAACAAAGCCCATCAATTATGAATAGATGAATTGTAAGGCCCTATTGGTATAACTCGACTGGACTACTTTATTTTTTTTTTGCTTTGGTTTATGAATAGCACCACTAGTGGAGCTTTTTTTATCCTGTTTTGGTAAAATATTTGGTAAAACAATTTCTTATAATAGATAAAAAAAGATGACCATGATACCTTCTTTTTTCCTTTATTTTTTCATCCTCTCCTATTTCTTCTTTCTTCCCCTTCTATCTACTTGTCCGCTCAATCATACCTCTTCGATATACCTCAACCACCACACGCTTTGGCGCCTCCACCTAGCTCCTCCCTCATTTCAGCACCTCTGTCCCATCCCCCATGCCCCGTCCACCCGACGCCTCAGTCCACCTCCACCGGCCACGCCATGCCGACACGAAGGAGGGACAGTTGGGGGAGAGCCTGCGTGCCTTTTTTGGCTCACACAGAGGCTTTTCGCTCCAGAGAGTAGAGTCACAGACGGAGTAGAGTGGATGGGCCCCGACCCTATTTGATTGGTGGAGTCAAGAAAAGATGGGCGTGGAGCGACAAGTGGAGCGGTACCAAACAGAACGTAAAATGTGAAGGTTGATATTATATAACTTTAACACTCTAAGTTTTAGTGTCATCTAAAAATCCACAAAAAAAACTTTAACTTTTCAATTTTTTGAAACATAAGTCCAAGGTTCTATCTATATACAAATATATTTAAAATTCCTATCCAATTTAGAACTTCCATCAAGACATCATGTTTGGGTGCATTTGTATGCCTCTTAACGCAAAACTCCCCAAACATTGTTTATGCTAAAACTCATTAAAGATAGACAACGGTTGAAAAGGCTCATGGAAGTAAAGATAGAACACAACAACCCAGCTTATCTCGTGGTGTCGAGTAGTTGTCACTACCTCTCAGCCACGCTGGGATAAACCCCCTTGAGTCACGAAGGCTCAAGAACCACTAGGACTATACCTAATTCCAATCTAGATTGGCAGCAATGAGCTCACAATTTTCACTTAATCAAGAACCCAAGCCAAGAGCACAAAATGCACAGTAAGATCACTCCTGTTGACTTGATCCACCCTCAAACCCTTCACCAAGCCTCGCTATGTATATGGACATTTTGGGTCTAAGAGAGCTCCAAATGAGCTGCTAAACCTACATTCATAACAAAGGGCGAGGTCCTAATTGTTGGAAAAAGGCTATTGAGAAATGCAACATTGCACCTGATCATCTGATGACCCTATTGTTCCTGTTTTTCTAATGGTCATTGCTAAAGTTACCCGAATATACCTACCAGATGATATGTCATAACCACTTAGGTATCAGATGATGCGCAATAACCACTAAGGTACATGGTGGATCATATGTGCACACTAGTAAGTTTGACCCTCAATGCCTAATGGTACGGCCAAAGATAAATGTCCCTAACACTAACCCTCAATGCCTTCAACACAAAGTTGCACTTAGATACTACCGTGGCCCTAGACTTCATGAATATCCTTGCACCATACATCGAATTCAATCACTAGGAGCTAGAAAACCAAGTGACCTTAGTGCCACTAACCCTTTGTTATAAACCCTACAAAACAAAGTTAACCACATGTCATTGTATTCATTAATCACTGAAACCGTAAATAGAGGCCTCGATGAGTTTAGTAGAGTGTGGCTATATCTACTCATTGGAGATTAGGGGAGGGTAATGCCATATCTATCCCTTCATGAGTCCATCCCCTTTTGTGTCTCAGGAGAGAGACCGCCAATAGCGGCAAGGCTTTTGATTGAACTTGCACTCACATCTCCAGCCATCACCATTGCAAAAGTTGGATCATACCTGCTTATTTTGACCATGTTTTTATTTTACTTGTACAACTTCTCAGGGAATTGCTTCTGAGAAAAGCTCTACCAAACAAGGCCAATATCGGATGATAAAAGTCGATGACTGGTGTCATAACTTCCTTGTGGGATTACCAAGGGATCAGGGTCGCACAAGAGCAGGTCTAATCATACTATATGAAACTTTTAGAATCAGAGGAATGTAAGGATTTTTTAGGGCAGAGATCAACTAGTGCAGGTGGTGCAAGTCATCAAGGAGGAGATTGTCCAACGCAGTAAGGTTTGCGGGAGGCTAGCAATGGGCTAAAATGTTATGTCAATACTCAGACTTGGTTATTTACAAATGAAAGGAGCTATCCACTCGACCCTTAAAGCATCTCTAGTAGATCCCCATTATTGCAATTCCCATCGATAGCGTGGTAATGGGGTTATCCCAATACTAATTTTTGATTATCGAAGGAGGTGATGCAACGAATCTTAGATACACCTGTCGGGTACTAGCAAAATAGGGTACCCCATTTTCATCGCAAAAACGACCCACCAGGGCAGAATTACGGCCCACGGCCCATCACAGCCGGCCCAGGCCTTACTATGCTCAAAACCAAAGGACAAGCGCCCGAGCCCCCAGCGCTCCTCCGCTTCGTCTGACCTCTCTCCATCTCGTCCGACCCCCGTGACGTCATCCAGGCGCCCGAGCCCTGTGACGTCATCGAGGCGCTCGATCCCTTTACACAGCTACTGCTTCGCTCGACCCCCACTGTAACATACTGCCACGGGTACGCACGGGCCCCTACCGTTTCCTGTTAAGGAATAGGAGCTTGCCGCGTCGTACAGGACTGCCTGGGAACTTGTAACACCTGATTCATGATCCGATCAAGGCTTTCACAGTTCTTTCTCGCCCCCTACGGCAGTAATAGGAGAAGGCTACACTACGCCGCACCCTACCATGTCCACCTCAACGGGACGAGGAGCAACGGCCGTCCAGCCCCCCCACCTTTTCGTCGACGCAGCTTCAGGGCCACGAAATCTTCTTCATCATGACACCGTGTCAGGGTATGGCTTCGCCGCGTCGTCTACAACCACGGCATGCCACCACCACAACGACGACTGTGCGAATGCACAAAAGCTAGGAATAGGGAGCACCTTAGGGCATTTTCTTTCTATTTTCGTACATCCAAATACTGTAACCCGACCCCTCTCTTTGCATACTATAAAAGGGGAGGGAGGGACCCTTGACCAAGGAGAGCGGCACAATGAGACGACACCACGCAATGCCAATGTACTAAGCACACACTCAAGCACTCGAACACACCCACGCACAGAGACCTGGGAGCTATCCCTCTCTCGACCAGCTTGTATCCCCCTACTACAAGCACTTCGGTGCAAAAGCAACATGAGCAGCAGCGAGCACTGGAAGTAGGGACGTGTAACATCTTGGCCCAGGGCTTAACAGGATTAATAGGATACTCATACCAACAAGTTGCAACTTCTTTTCCGGAAGCCCATCTCGAAAGAACTCCAAAGTTAAGCGTGCTTGGCCTGGAGCGATGGGTGACCGACCAGGAAGTTCTTCCCGGGTGCACACGAGTGAGGACAAAGTACGCAGAAAAGACTTGTGCTGGTCTGTGAGGGCAGTCTATGTCCTAGAAAGCGGTCAGATGTAAGCGGGCCCAGCCTCGAGGGGCCGGGACGTTACAAAATGGTATCAGAGCCGACTCTCGCGGTTTCACGGGCGCATGTATCGTAGTTGCGCAGGCATGGTGCGCATGGCTGGTGTGGACCCAGAGTGGTCACACAGCATGGCACATGCGTTGGCACTGGACACACGGACGTGACCAAGAGGGGACGTTCCTGGCCTGGGATTGACCGACGAGGACGTCGGTCTCTTAAGGGGGTGAGGATGTAACATCTCAGCCCAGGGCTTAACAGGATTAATAGGATACTCAAACCAACAAGTTGCAACTTCTTTTCCAGAAGCCCATCTCGAAAGAACTCCAAAGTCAAACGTGCTTGGCCTGGAGCGATGGGTGACCGACCGGGAAGTTTTTTCTGGGTGCGCACGAGTGAGGACAAAGTGCGCAGAAAAGATTTGTGCTGGTCTGTGAGAGTAGTCTATGTCCTAGAAAGCGGCCAGATGTAAGCGGGTCCGGCCTTGAGGAGGCGGGACGTTACAGGACGTTCAGCCTGAACCAGTATATATCTTGTGTCCGTCTTGCACACCATCGGAGGCTCCGACGCGTAGCTTCATTCACTTATCACCATCTCTAGACACTCCCCGTTCTAGAACACCGACAACACCCACCTCATTATACACCTAACATGTGGAGATCATATGTGAGTGCCACTGTTTCTTTTATTTATTTTCTATTTCTCTCTCTTCTCCCATTCTTCACCGGATCTAGGGCCCCGCCGACACTAATGCCTCCTCTATTTTCCAAGGCCTTCCACCTCCCCTCTCTCCTCTCCCACCTCCGTTAACATGAGGGCTCCCAATCCAGAAAGCCAGTGGGGTGGCACTGTGGCAGGTCAGGGTTGTTAGTGGGACAGCAGGTCAACTCAATGCATCGGAGTGGTCGGGAGTCATGTCGAGGCAGTGGATGACACACTGGCGAGTGCAACACACGAGTAGTGGGTAGGCTGGACAAGTGTTGGGGCGGGAGGCAAGTGCAAGCGTGAACAATAAGCATTAGCTAGCACGAGAGGCAGAGGTGGGAGGCAGGACTAAGAGTTGGGGTAGCCCCAGCTTATTGAGGGAGATGCAGCTCACACTATATTTGAGAGGAGGTAGGCTTAGTCTATTTAGGGAGGTACAACCCCTTTATTTGAGAGGAGATAAGATAGACATTGATGGCCAATAAAATAATAAGAAAGAGCTACTGGGAGACTAGAGTAAGGGAAAAAAACACTCATCTTCAATATGACAATTGAGGATGGGGAGAGCAATTGATAACTGTTGCTGTCAGGTCTATTTGGTTCGTGACCATAACTTATCATGCCACAAGTTAGTCATGCCACGGTTTTTTCAGCACATATTTAACTCGTTGACACAGCTATAACTATCACACTTTCTTACCACCCTGTCCCACATGTTTTTTTTTTTGCCAAACTTTACCAAAGGGTGGCTTCAATTTTGTTCACCACACTTTTTGTAGAAACAGCCATAATTTATCGAAGGTTAAGTGTGGCAAACTGCGGCACCAACCAAATAAACCCTTACTTCCAACAACTGCTTTTGACCCCAGTATGACAACTGGGGGTATGGGGAGCAATTGGGTGACTGCTGCTCTTACTTGTAACAAATGCATTTTCATATGAACTCTGCAAATCCGTTTCTACAATATAACAGTCTTACAAAAAAGAAAAAGGGAGCAGCCAAATTGCACAATATAGGCACGAACCAAAAGGCTTATTAGAGATATAACTGACAACCCAGAGGGCAAATCTTATTATAGCTGTTCTTCTTCGTCATCTAACTGGTTATGGCCTTCACATTGTTCGGGATGTGATGAGGAAATGAATATCCGTGGTTCTTATCCAGAAGGCCATACCATACTTGCAGCATCTACAACCATGCGGCGTTCTTGATAGGGGTGACGACTGCCTTCACTTGCAGGTAGTTCTTCAGGCTGTCAATGCCCTTCTCCCTCCCAATGCCGCTCATCTTGTACCCACCAAAGGGAATTGCAGCATCGAAGATGTCGAAGCAGTTCACCCAGACGGTGCCGACCCTGAGCGCACGTGTCAGGGTGTTGGCCGTGTCCAAGCTATTGGTGAACACGCCAGCAGCCAATCCATACTGGCTCGCGTTTGCCCTCTTGATAACCTCATTGAGATCTCTGTTCAAGCAGGACAAAAGTTATAACCCAATAGATTGTTGCTTAAGATTTCTTTGCACTTCTTGATTGTTTGGTGATTAATTAGAGTTTCAGACATTAGACAAATCAACATGAGGATAATACTCACTTGAACTTGAGGATTGACTGAACAGGCCCAAATATCTCCTCCTGAGCAATCTTCATGCCGTCCTGTAACAGCCATGTCATGAACTTTAAACATATCCTCGTTTGTTTTTAATGGAACATTAAGCATGTCTTGTAAGAGACAAGAAATTTTGTACTAGTACTTCGATGCAGTCAAAGCTCACCTGGACATCTGAGAAAATCGTTGGCTGGATGTAGTAACCTTTGTCACCCAACCTATCACCACCCGTCACAAGGTTAGCTCCACTGTCAACACCAGACCTAATGTAGCGCAATATCTTGTTGAATTGCTCGTCGTCAATCTATAAAGAAACAAAAATTGCAAGTCATCATCAGTCCAAACACGGAGGAAATGTAGAGTTACAATAGTGAACATCATTATCAATCTAATACAAGAAACATGCAAGATTTTATCGAATGGTTTTTGTTGATTCAAGGAATTGTTAAAACTTGCATCAGTTATATTGAAATATAATTGGCAATGTAAGAGCATCCCCAAAATCCTTTCTTAAACTCACTCTCTAAGAATTATTTAGAGAGTCATTTGAATAAAAATCACTCTTTGTTTATTTTCACTCTCTTACAACTTCTCTATCTTGTGCGTACTCTAGACCAGCCCCACTCTCCATCTTTGGCTAGCGAAAAATCCAGAACAGAGGATAGCAATATTAGACATCTAATTAAAGAAGCTGTTGGAGGGGCATTTTTTTTACCAAAATCTTTACTCCTGTTAATAAGAAAGAATATAAAGGTTCTTGGTGATGCTCTAATAGCTCATTGGGGTGAACTGAGAAGCTTTTGTAACTGCATAAATAAACCATTAAATATCCTAATCAGAAATGTACCTGCGGGCCCTGTTCAACACCTTTCCTGAATGGATCACCAACAACACGTTTCAATGCACGAGCCTTGGCCTTCTCCACAAACTCATCATAAACACGCTCATGTACAAATGTGCGAGATCCAGCACAACAGCATTGTCCCTAAAAAATTCATGACAAGAAAAATATTTAAGTAGAATGAAATGGAAAACACAGTTATCATGCTTATTTTAACATCATACCAACAAATACCTGGTTAAAGAACAGGGCAAAGTGTGCAAGCTCAACAGCATGGTCAACATCAGCATCGTCCATGATGATAAAAGGAGACTTGCCTCCTAACTCCAGTGTCACTGTCTTAAGGTTGCTCTTTGCAGCCAACTCAAGAATAATTTTGCCAGTATCGGAGATCCAGTAAATGCAACCTTTATTGATGGAAAGAAATACATGTTTAGTCCTAAGGTATAGTTTTTCAGGCCATTCTCTACAAAGACATACAATATAATTTAAAGGTTTATTTACCTTATCAACATCCATGTGACTAGCAAGAGCAGCACCAGCAGTAGGGCCAAAACCAGAAACGACATTCACAACACCCTCAGGTAGTCCAGCCTTTTTAGCATGCAAAATATGATCAGCTCTGATTGAAAGAAAAAATACAGGCTATATAGAAATTACATCCCTTATATATTCTAACAACTGGCCCATTGCATGCTCAAAGCAGCTAGATCTAAAGATACAGTTATACATGCAACACGTGTGTGATTTGAATCATTCATCTCTTGCATGCTCAATTAACACCACTAGATAGTTTTTTCCCTCATTTGTTTCCCTGTTAAGACTGGCCATGATGCAAAGCGACTCAAGGGAGAAAATTTAGTAAAAATAACATGAAGCTTTGAGAGATCACTCCATCCATCATATGATAGATAAAAAAGAACATGGTTGACTAATCCTAGCATCTTTTATTCCCAATAAAACACAAACGCGTCACTAGAACATTTACAAAAAGTTGTGTGATGAAACAAAGCCCATTCTCTCTAAGTAAATTGAATAATTGCAATAAAAGGAAGTGATTACTAATTTACTTCACTAACAAAACTAAAGAGAACACAAAATATTAGCTGCACCAACCTCATGCAACAGTTTGGAGATATACAAAGCCGACAGAGGAGTTTGTTCAGCAGTCTTGAGCACGAGAGTATTTCCACATGCCAAAGCAGGGCCAACTTTCCAGGCAAACATCAGAAGAGGAAAGTTCCATGGGATGATCTGACCTGCAACACCAATTGGCTCATGCAAGATCTGTACATGGTGTGGGCCATCAGCCGGCACAATGAGCCCATGGATCTTATCAGCCCAACCTGCGAAAAAAACGGAAGAAATGGAACTGAATCAGACATGGAAGTATATATGCTGTATGGAACTATTTTGTATTGTTCCAGACAACTTTCATCAGTTAATATTAAATAAAGGCAATCACCAGCATAGTAACGCATAAGACGGGCCACCATGGGTACTTCAATCTGGGCTGCTTGCTCATATGGCTTCCCGTTGTCCCATGTCTCCAAAGCAGCAAGCTCGTCATTGTGCTTCTCAATCAAATCAGCAAACCGCAGTAGGATACGGGACCTCTCCTGCAAAGTTAGATTCCGACCATCTGTGGGCATGGCTGAAGGTCACAATGACACAACAGAGACTAAAATCTCAAGCTGAGTGTTTACATAGGCAGTCATCTTCGGCCATGGCCCTTCATCAAAAGCCTTGCGGGCTGCAGCTACTGCACGGTTGATGTCCTCTGCATCACCCTCAGCCACATGAGCAATCACCTCCCCTGTTCGAGGGTCCAGAGTTGGGAAGGTCTTGCCTGATGATATGAAAATACACATCACAAATGGTGAGTTTGACATATCATCAAGAACAGGAAAAACTAGAATAAACCTTTGCCATGTTGCAGGCCTACATTAGACAATATTTTGGCAAATATATGGTTGATAACGGAACTGTGTGAATTCTTAGAAGCGTAGTGCTTTGTGGTGAAGCATAGTTTCTGAAGGGGGATGAATTAGAAGGGTGTGGGTTTGTACTCTAATAAATTCTAAACAAACATGCATATTTTGTTGTTGGATAGCATATCAGCTCGAAACATTTTTTATGACATGGCATTTTCATTACTCTTCTTTTACCCCTCACACTATAAGCAGATATTAAGCAACAAAAACCGATAGTAGATTTTTCCAGTTTATGGACCTACAGGTATCATGGGGAAGCCCAGCAACGTGGCTATTGGATCAGCCTTGTTAATACTAGTTTTTGTTGAAAGAAAAGGTCTAAGGATGCTTGATTACTAATAAGCTGCTCAGATAGGAATGAAATGGAGTTACATACCGGATGCAGAGTCAACAAAGTTGCCATTAATGAGGAGCTTTGTGTAGTTCACTTGGACTGAGGGCGTGATGGGCTCCTCTACTGCTGCTGCAGTGCTGAACCTCTGAAGGACGCCTGGCAACAGTCCGCGCATCCCATCTGCAGGCATTGTGGTAATATGATACGGCTTTGCTCATAAATATGTCAAGACTCAGAGAAACAAGTAGCAAATTTCTAAGAAACAAATACATTAAATGAGGTCTGGATTTACAGAAGGCTAAAAGAGACGTTCAGACCATATTTGGTGCCCCAAAGCATGAATATCCCTAAACATGACATAGCAAGACAAAGGCACATTGTATGTGCTATCCTTCTTGTTTCTATACATATAGGACTATTCCATACAGGTGGTGCATTTGTTCTTAGAATTCAGGATAACAAAATATGTGCATGTTAATCAACAGTGAACTGAAAATACCACACTATTTTTTAAATGAAGATTTTGAAGCAGAACAAATGGAGGCTGGCTGTTCATGAAGACATGAACACATTATTTGCGGCACTGAGCTAATGGCAATGTGGCAAAAAGCAACAGATGGAAGATGGTTTCTTCTATTTTTTGGGTTACATTACAACTGGCTACCTTTGACTTTTTCCTAAGTTGAAGAGTTCCAAAGATGACTAGGTGAAGCAAGCCATTTTGGTGACCTTTTTTTTAGGCTTTTTCGGTGGCCTTGTAGCAGTGGCAAGCAGCTCAGTAGCAAACATAACTGGAAAAAACCAAAAGTTCTGATTTTCTTCCGTTCCAACATTATCTTCCATTCCATCATGTTTTTTTAATGCAAAATTCCATCATGTTTGACACATTGGAAATTGCCAATTTTGCAGAAAGCGACAGACTGAATATGCCATCTTTTTTTACATTACTATATGAAATAAATTTCACATTGCAGTCTGGTTACCTAGGAAATTCACTAAACGGATCATGGTTGTCTTTTACATACACAATATGTAGAATTTTTTTTTTTGGAATAATCAATATGTAGAATTTCGAAAGTGACTAGGTTTGCCTCGCCACCAATAATCCAATATCAAGCATTTGGGTAGCAAACAAAATTTCAGACAACCAAAAGCTCTGGTTTCCACTGTACCGATAAGGACCGAAGAATCCGCGTCTTATCATGTCCCAGAATTCTTATCTCTAGCCCCTTGTTTAGTTCCCCTAATTCTCTCCTAAATTCCACTATGCAAAAAGAAGATTCTCCGTCACATCAAAATGTCAGTAAATGCATGGAGTAATAAATGTTGATGAAATCAAAAACTAAATGCACAGTTTTGTTGTACTTTGCGAGACGAACATTTTAAGCCTAGTTTGTCAAAATTTGGATAATTTTTACCAAATACAAACGAAATGCTACAGGAATTCTGATACAGTGTTTTTCTCCTCAATTCTCTAAACTAAACGAGGCCTAGAGCGGAAAAAGTCCAGAAATCCAACTCAAGCCATGACTCATTGATGACGCACAAGTCCAAGAAGCCACACATCCCGAGTCGTAAGGGTGAGGGCAAAGCCGGAAATGGCCATAAAGCCTGAGTAGACAAGGCACACTAGAAGATGGGTGGGTGAAAGCGACGTTGGGGCACGATATCTCCAAGAGATGAGGACTGGCGCTGTACACACAAGTAGAGGTAGATATTATAGAGCGAGAGAAATGAAGATGAGGTGATCATTTATTAGAACTGATTCTATTGAGATTACATGTCAAAATCCTGTGTTTTTTTTAGTATTAAACGAGAACGAAATCTACATGATTAAACTTTTACGTCAGCAGTCAGCTATGGAGCTAATGGAAGCAAAGTAAGGCTGACAACCATCTAGGCCCTGTTCGGCAGGCTGTTTTTTTGGCTTATAAGCCGGCTGTGGCTAATTTGCTGTGAGAGAAAAACACTATTTTACGGCTGATAAGCCGTGCTGATAAGCTCAGCCGAACAGGGAGCTAGATTCTGATAAAGCTGGCTTTTTTTTTTACACACGGGCATCACAAGGTAAACACCCTGGAATTCAGATCGTCATATCTGCTCTACTGATCAGATCCAAAGCGCAACACACGACACATTATCCGGATCCCCTTGTGAAGCGATCGAAGACACCCGGCCGGGGAAAAACAGAGGTGGGGGATGCGGTGATATCAACATCAACAAAGATAAGATCAAGAACCCATAATAAACAAAAAACAAAAAAAATATTACGAACACGACACCACGGAAACAGGGAACGCCGCGAGATTAAAATCCATACCTACTGTACTAGTGCTACGAGCTTGTCCGATTCCTAACAGGATAGGGGCAGCCCTGCGCGCAGGGATGCATGTCCAAGCAGGAAGCGTGAAGCAGATCAATCGAGAGTCGAAATGATACCTGGCCTGCGCAGCGCAGAGGGGACAGCGGGTGGCGCGGCGGCAGGGGCAGAGGCCCTGGCCAAGAGGCAGCGGGAGACGAGCGAGGACGCGGCCCTCCGAGCCATGGGGCAAATTTATTGCGCCAATCGAAGAACCCTCTGCTGCTGCCTGGTTCCGCCGCGGCGCAGGCGCAGTAATGGAGGCGGATATCCTCCTGTACTTGCAGGCGTCCGTCCCCGCGGCAGTAGAAGCGGCAGGCAGTGGAGGTTGTTGGTGTGGGAGGGAGGACGAGCAGTAATGGCTGCCGCTGCCGCTGCCGGGTGCCTCCCCACTCTCTCTCTTTCTCTTGGTCTTGGATTTGGGCTTGGTCTGGGTTTAATAGGGCCGGAAAAACGAGGGCATTTTTGGCATTGTTCAAATAGACATGATGGGGCTCGTTGTGGATGGGATGGACGTGGGGCCCACATTGGATGGAAAGGATGGTGGGGTGCGTGAGCGAGCTGCAGCTAACCGGTCAGCAGGTGCAGACTGCAAAGCATGCATGGGTGGCTTGGGCCTTGTTTAGATTGGTGAATTGGGGAGAAAAACACTGTATCAGAATTCCTGTAGCATTTCGTTTGTATTTGGTAAAAATTATCCAAATTTTGACTAACTAGGCTTAAAATGTTCGTCTCGCAAAGTACAACAAAACTATGCAATTAGTTTTTGATTTCATCAACATTTAGTATTCCATGCATTTGCCGACATTTTGATGTGACGGGGAATCTTCTTTTTGCATAGTGGAATTAGGGGAGAGAATTGGGGAACTGAACAAGGCCTTGGAGTCGGGTGTTGAGACGGTAGTGTTTAGATGGCGTAAAAGTGAGTGTAAAGTTTATGTAGCACTTTTCGTTGTTATTTGGTAAAATTTATCTAATCATGGATAAACTAGGCTTCAAAGATTCGTCTCAACATTTATAGATAAACTGTGCAATTAGTTATTTTTTTACCTACATTTAATATTCTATGCATACGTCCAAAGATTCGATGTGACGGGGAATCTTGTAAAATTTTTGGAAGTTTGAGGGATCTAAACACTGCCTTGTGATTCTCAAGTTTAGTCGCTGCACGTGCAGGTGGACATTTTAACTGAGAGAAGGAAAAATTAAAGGATGCCTTTTTGGCAGTTGAAATAATCGGATTAACCTAGGGAAGCAGTAACAAGGACACTGATACTAGTAGGCTGAAAACTTCCATAAGGCTTTTTTTGATGTTCCATCTGTGCCCAGCAGAAATTATTGTCGATGGAAGGACGGCTGCATGTAGGTCAATGACAATGATGATTTATATACGGGCAGGAATTACAGCTTGATAGCTAGGTTTCCTTCCATATGAATTCTATTCGATTATAGGATTCCCAATTCTTGTGAAAATTATGTCCTATGCATGTGTTCCTGTTGTATAAATAAATTCTTTAAAAAAAGTTATATTAATCCATGCAAACATGTTCATTTCCTACACGTTAACAACGGCACGCCAACCGGGCATCCGCGTCACGTTTTTCGTCAACGAAGATGAAGTAGTTTCGCTGTGGGTTTGGCACCTACTAGTACCTTTTGGTGAGTGCTCGGAAGTCGGAAACAATGCACTGGTGGGCTCAGGCGGTATCACTGCACTGTCTCAGGGCGTACCTGATGTGACGCTGACAATGTGCCATTGGGGACGTCTCTCGTTCTGAACTACTGTAGTACAGTACCGTACAGTAGTAGAACGGTAATGGGGGACGAAGGAAGATGGCAAGATGCGGTTACCGTTCCCTGTTAGGTAGCCCACACGCCACACACTTGTTGTTGAGGGGGCGCGAGTGAGATGGGGGGCAGCTTCTGCACGGCACATTGGTACGGTCACATGCATGAATGCATGATGCATCCGTGACAGGTAAAACGGAAACGGAAGAGCACGCACGGAAAAGGGGGCGTCACAAGGATAGACAGGGCACGGGGCATCGTGTCACGACAGGCTTATATCAGGCCTTCCCCAACGCTCCACCGTGGCCGTTAGCCTCGACCTCCACGTATACAGCCGGTGTCCAAATCATAGCCATCGTTAGCCTCGTAGGGTGTCAGAATATCCTGCAGAAGAACCGAGAGCTTCATCTGACAAAGGCTGAAAGCAGTCATCGAGCCATGCATTGGCGAGAGAGAGCAACACCCCAGCGTACTTTTTCAAGGACCACAAGCCAACCCCAGCATACTTTTTCAAAGACCACAAGCCAGTACTTGCATGCTGCTATGTCAGAGAGAAGTGAAAGCACGGCCTCGATTGGAGAAATTAGCAGCTCTGTCTACCTGGCCTACTACTTTGCTTTGAGGCAAACGCTCATGTTTGCCTGCGTTGCGGCTGCTCTCGAGCAGGGACGATGGAAGCATGGATCGTAGCAGCAAGATCCAAGACTACCTGGCATCCGGGAGCGCAGTGGGGACAGCTGGCCGCCCGGGCCCGAGAGGAGGCGGCGTGAGGCGAGTGAGGCGGCCACCCTCCGTGTGGTAGCGGCAGCGGAAGCGGAAGCCATTGCCAATCTGCCGCGCCTCTCTGATGGTGCGGTCACCAACGGAAGGGCTGCTGTGCTTGCCGTTGCCGGCGTCGCCAGTGGGCAGTGTGGCGTTAGGAGTGGGAAAGCAATTGGGGCTTGTTTAGTTTCTGAAATATTTTGTGAAATGCTATTGTAGCATTTTTCGTTGTTATTTGGTAATTAGTGTCCGATCATGGTCTAATTACTCTTAAAAGATTCGTCTCGTCTATTTCGTCTAAGCTATGTAATTAGTTTTATTTTTTATCTATATTTAATGCTCCATGTATATGTCTAAAGATTTAATGTGAAGAGGAATATACTATTTTTTCATGAAATATTTTGGAACCGCCGATCGATTCGCGGATCTGGCCTTGGACTTTGGGGGTGCACAGCGACGGGTGCCCTTGGCCATGGGGGCTTTAATAAACCTGGGAGTTGACTTTCAGGGTTGAAACAAGGGCATTCCGTATATATTGGGAAAAAATCAATTTACCTTCCTCAACTATCTTGATTGCATAATTTTGCCCACTAAATTATATAAAACATGTTTTTTACCTTCCTCAAGTATTTTCAAACCGCTTGCTTTTGTACTTTAGCGGCCAATGTAGTCGCCAGTGGGGTGAAACCAACTAGAAATATTTTTTAAAAAATTATATCCAAAAATTTTAAAAAATTCAAAAAAAAACTATCTAAATATTTTACATAGAAAATAGTGCAATTAAAAATCCTAAAATCTGGTTTACTCATAGAAAAAAAATTTATCTCATAAAATTATAAAATAAGTTTTTTTTCTAAAATCATGCTCTACCTTATGATGCCTAGCTTCAAAATTGTTCGAATCTTAATGAACTTATTTTAATGTTTACTTGTGAGAAAAGCTCTAGTTATCTATAACTAGTCGATGTGAATGTCTGCACTACAGTAGAGCGTCGTTAGGAGTTTAGGACTGTATTGGGCGGTGCTGGGACGGAGCCTAGTGGTGGCGAAACTGGGCTCCCCCCCCAGATAATTTTCCATGACCCATTGAGTTTATCAGCTTTTTGGACTTAAAATACTTATAGCACCGTAGCATCCCAGCATGAAGAGTCCACCCATGCACCAGCCCAGTTTCTCCACCCGCATGCACACACTGGCCCACGCACCAGCTTATAGTCAATTGATGATGCCAGCTACGAGATTACTTTCCAACAAAAAAAGCTACGAGATCACTTTTTTAAATAAAAAACAAAATCCGCCCCCCCCCCCCCCCCCCCCCCCGCCCCCCACTACCATTTGCTGCATGCTCCGTCGCTGGGGCAGTGGTCTCCTACCATAGATAAATTTTCAAAGTTGTTGTGTTATGCACATATGCATGCACCCTTTGTTTAATGCATTTATTTATGTTTTAGGAAATATTAAATTTAATTAAGTTCTAATACAATTAATTATGAAGAATAGCATGACAAGAGAATCTGGATGGTAGCACATAATTTATAATGTTTGTGGGGATACAATCAGGTGACACGAGCATGATTGAGTGACACCTGTCATGGTACTAAATAAATAGTATTAAGTATGATATGGTTACATGACACTTATGTTGTCATCAAAGTTACTTGCTCGTTAATGTAGACCAATTATAATAGACAATGAGGGCATGCATACGTGTGGCAGGGTGCATGCAGATTGCAGCCACGTAAGCTAACACAACTACTTTGAAAATTTGTTAGGACAGGAGAGACCAATGCCCACTACAGTTGTTCCACCGACGCTTCTACGTAGTTCGGATAATCAACATTAACTAATTATAATAGATAATAATATTTTAGGATTTTTAATTGCATTATTCTTTAAATTTTTGGATAGATTTTTTAAATTTTTTTATGATTTTTTTATACTTTTAAAAACTATTTCTAGTCCAATTTGTATCTCCTTAAACTTTCAATTTAGTCCGATTTACCTCCTCTGATATGGCACCACGTCAGAAAACCACCAAGATGCAAAACCAAACGGTTATCAAGGGTAAAAAATTGGTTTTTATAGTTCAGGGCGTAAAATCAGATGACCCTAATAGTTGAGAGAGTAAATTGGACTTTTTTTTCTTTGGCATTTATCTGATGAAATGGATGGGCTTGGGTCCCACATGCAAGGGGAGAGGGCTTATATGTCTTATAAATGGGAAAATATTAAAAATTCTTTTTTCACTCCTGTCCTCGATTTGTCCATCGCATAAATTACAAAGGAAGTTTCTTTTCTGTTGTTAAAATTGTTATGTCCGTGCATCCTTTATGTGTGTGAATTTATTCCATTTTTGTTGTTGAAAATTTTATGTCCGTGCATCCTTTTTATGTGTGTGTGAATTTATTTATTATTTTTCAGGCATCCAGACCTTTTTTTTTCCAATATTCCATTGAGAAGGATGTTTTAACCGGACGTGCTTGTAAAGTTAGTCAATGCACGTTCAAATGGGCCCTTCTACTGGAAGAAAAATTTTGTGGCCTTTTTTGTCCTGGGATATATTTATTGGAACGACTGCTATAAACATTATACCACTATAGCAACGTACCTCTGCTCTAAATATAGGGATTGTGAGTTATTGTAAATTAACCTAGATTTATATAGAAAAAATATCAACACGTGTCACATAAATTTTACCCAATGTGTAAAAGAGAGAAATTAAAATGGGAGCGAAAGCGCTCTAAGTGAGAGAGACAAAAGGATGAGGACATTATATATTTATTAGCTGAGTATCCAAAAACATTATAGCTAGTTTTTAGCTAGTTAAATTTTAGCTAGCTAACTTTTAGTTAGAGCTAACAACTAGTTCTACATTATCCAGACAGGTTCGTACTTCATTTCATTTTCATCCCTGTTACAAAGTGAGAGAGATGAACCATTTAAAAACAGATTTGCATGGGTCATGTGCACTGATTATATACATCAAACAGATCAGCAAACGCTTGCACAGGGTTCCAGATCCAAGTTGCTCAGAATCCCATGCATGATTAGATCCAAAACTTAGTATACTTAACTCTTAACGGCTGCTAGCAACCTTCGCCTTGCTAATTTTTGGTGGCAATTAGAGCATCTACAGGAGCGTTGTAAACAACTCTCTGTTATGATTTTTTTAGTAAAATAAAAAGTCCCCTCCTATAGTTTAGTAAAAAAGCTCTTTATAAAAATATAAAATTACCAACTTTCCACTCCAATTCATAATTTCCGCAGTCGAGAGGAACTCTGTATCCTCTCCATATCCAACTCATAATTTGATAAGTGAATTAAGAAAATAAAGGATTCCAAATGAGAAAACGGTAAGAGGCAAATAAACAATTAAAGTTTGGTTGGTTAGAAATCCAAAATCGTTTAGAAAGCTAATGTAGAAAACTATTGGAGAGGGAAATAAATTTGATATTGCTGCTTATTTTATTAACTCGCTAAACTATTATTTTAGAATATTAATTATAGGAAACACCTAGAGGTTCTCTTATAGTATGCCTATACTTGTCTATTTAGATCCAACATTGCTATTTTTTTTGCTTGTTAGTCTCCCTCTATTTTAAGTTATAAGGTGTTTGGCCTTTTTTTAGGTATACATAGTTTTTTCTGTAGATATACACTATCTAGGTGTTTAGTAAAAAAATGACTACATCTAAAAAAGCTAAAATGTCTTATAGTTTGGAACGGAGCGAGTAGTATATTGGATCTAAACAGGGATTTAAGGGTTTTTGGATCGAGGGACTAAAGTTTAGGAGGTGTCGCATGGGGTGTCGCATAGGGTGCTCGTATACTAATAAAAAAACAAATTACAGAATCCGTAAGTAATCCGTGAGATGAATTTATTAAGCCTAATTAATCTGTCATTAGCACATGTTACTGTAGCACCACATTGTCAAATCATGGACTAATTAGGCTCAATAAATTCGTCTCTCAAATTAGTTTCAATCTATGTATTTAGTTTTGTAAATAGTCTATATTTAATACTCTATGCATATATCAAACATTCGATGGGACAGCGACTAAAGTTTAGGAGGTGGAACCAAACACCACCTTAGAGCTTGTTCACCCGGCTTATAATCCGTCTTTTTCAGCTTGTTTTTTCAGCTGAAACAGTATTTTTCTCTCACATCAAATCAGCCAACAGTGTTTTTCAGCCGGCTTATCAGCCTAGCCGAACGGGGATTCACACATTCAAATCAGACGGACGGCAGGGAGCCACGTTCAGTGCAAGCCAATAGCGCATCAGAGACAGTGCCACAACAACGACCACCAAGCCACACCCACATTCAGCTGCAAGGTACTACATCTTCTCATGCAGGAACCATAGCACATGCCCAACTACAAAACCATATCAATGCCATCCACAAACTCGGCCAGGTATGACCTCTGCATCTGCAGGAACTGCAATCCAAAGGGAATCGGCTATGCAACACCAAAGTCGACGAACCAGTACCGCTGCACAACAACAATCCTCCATACTGTACTATGTCCAGCACTTCTACCAGGTCCAAGATGCTTCACAGACGCTTCCACAACCCCAGACAACAGCCCACCAATCAGAAAAAGGGCTGGGCTTGGAATATTCATCATTACTCAGGTGCATCCCATCCAGAAAATTACCATACAAGGAGCAATGGACAACTCTGCCTCTGTTCTGATGGGAGAAGCTGCAGCACTAGCTCTTGCTGCCTCAGTGGTCCATCGACTACAATTGACAGGGACGAATTTCCTATCTGATAATCAGCAACTACTAAGATCATTCAATGCCACCTGACTGGAGGATCAAACATTTCACACAACAATTTATCAACTGCAGCCAGCAGCACGCCTTCAGAATTTTCATGCTACCTAGGAACATGAGCCAGACTGCTCGCTTGTCAAACAAGCATTTGTCGCTGCACAAACGCAGCAGTCTTCTCTTGCTAGGATTTGTACCAATCTAGCTCATGCAAACCGGTGTCCTTTCATGGAAGCACTGCATTCTGTACACATAAACGGTGTAACTTTGCTAACAGCTCGTTGCTGTTGAAATAAATCTTGTTTGTTGTAAAAAAAAACGAATGGAGATCTTCAAACCAGACGCCTGGCTGGGCGCCATGTGCAGCCTCTCTCTGTTCCTCTATTCTATAGAGCAGACCTTCCATGGGTTTCTGCATGCATAGGAAACATGACAAACAGAATGGCATTAACAAACAGGGTTCAGACAGATAATCACTACATGAACTCTCCAGCTTTCAAGGACTACAGATATAATATGAAACTACAAGTGGTCGCTCAATCATGCATGTTGCTCCTCTTTGTTTAATTTAAATGCATAAGCATGGGGCACGAGCACAATACTTTGCGGCAGAAGTGATCTGCAGGGACAGCTAGATTGATTCTGAGTTTGCAAGTTGATGCTCCTCTCTTTATTGCCCAGAATTGGAGATCACGTAGAAGAATCAATAATGGCAGATCGCAACAATCTGGCCCATGCACATGTCTATACGATGATATGATTACTATATGCGTGTGTATCAATGGATCTGTAGTAGCGCTGGTGTAGGTGGTCAACTAGAGGGCATCGCGTCGCATCTGTAATGTAAAGTAAACGCCTCGTGTTGCATTCCAGCAGGGTACTTCTGCTATGCCGTTAGCTAAAGAAATGGTGTGGCGCTCCAAGCTGCATGCAGCACACGATGAACCCTGGGGTACGCCAGTCATGCATGTTGCATTTTTGTACTCTAGTTGAGAAAACTAATCTGAAGAAAGAGGTGATTGAATTACACGATGATAAGTTTATAATAAGACTTAAAAAGAAGAACATATCTGTCTGCGCAGCACAGTACTCTTGTGTTCTGATGAGGGGTGAAAAAACTGATTTTCTTTATCGTAGATCTTTGATCAAATGCCTCCACATGCTCTTCTTTCTTGGTACAAGAACCGCTTTCCATCTTATAAAAAAACCGCCCTGTTTGGCAGGCTGTTTTTTGGCTTATAAGCCGGCTGTGGCTGATTTGCTGTGAGAGAAAAACACTGTTCCACGGCTGATAAGCCGTGCTGATAAGCTCAGCCGAACAGGGGGAACTTTTCAGATCTGCTCTCGTCCGGTGAGCTCGCCCTAGGTCACGATGGAGCGCCCCCACCCCCACCCCTCCTGGTGCGCTTGCCTCCTCTGTCTCCAATGTACCTCGTCAGTCATCACCATTGCCCGCTACCATGCTAATCTAACTGTATTGTGATGCCCCACACTAGCAATGTCCCAACCAATGTCCTCTTGCTTCCCTTTGCACATCCGTTTTCTTGCTTGGGGCACAACCAAAAAATCTATATTTACCTAGCGGGAACTACTTTTAAGATTCAAGTTTCTAGTCCAGCCAAGGGCAAAAGAAATAAAGTCTATTTTGCCTTAACAAGTTCGTTTTCAAATGGAACATTTTAAGCCAGCCTATAGCAAAAGCGCTACTTTCTCCCCGTATGCCACCTCCATCTTGCCTCATTGTGCGCCCCTACACTCACCACCACCACCGGTTCATCTTCCCGCCTCTAGATTCACCTTTTTTTTCTAAGCCCGCTAGAATCCTAACCGGAGACTAAACCCCTAAACCTCGAACCCTAACCTCATCAAAGCAGTCATTGGGGTTGGAGGAGACAATCTCGCTGCCTGAATCGGATGAATTAAAGATTGATTTAGACATGAACTAGACAAGAAAGAAATCGAGTATTGGATGTGTCATCATAACATTCGAGTGCTCTTGGGCCGCCTTGTCGGTCCATGGACAGCCAAAACCTGTAAGAATGGTTTCCTTTCAACTTATGAAGTATTTTATATAGTACAGGATATATGAGACGGTCCATCCGAACTCCATTTTACCTGGATGGATGTGGATGGAGCAAAAACCCATGAGAATACCCGCTCGGTTTCAAGTATTGGTAGCTAAAGGATCTATCCAAGTATCCATGACAAAAACAAGTAACATGTCATTGTGATCACAACAATAAGTATAATAACAATTTGACACCCATATGCATATTTCTATCTAAGTAATAGGCAATGACCAAACTAGCAAATAATTAGGTAAAATCCCGCTACTTTCATGGTTCATAACTCACCACAATAGTGATGACATATGAGAGATGAATTTACGAGCATGAGTTGAGTAAATGTACCTCAGTGCTGACAATATCATCACAGTCCACACAACTAGTACAAAACAAGGACTCTAGTACATCACCATTTGCCCAAAAAAAACAAAAACAGGAGGTAACCTGAAAAATAAAATTTGATATCCACATCCTACCTGCCTCTTTGCGATTATGCGAGTGACATAGACTGATAAGCAAGATTTTTGTACTTGAAACCTGTTGGCACCTGTACTCACGGGCCATCCCTTATCTTAGATGTGCCGTCCAGTCATTTCCTGCAATTTATCGAACGGTTTTTGCATGTAAAACCTGTGTTGTATTATCAGATCAAGCTACCAAAGATTAGGGAGCTAGCTTGATGCATATTGAGACCCTAATTTACAAGGTGCAGCATTTTCAACTACTCATCAGCTAGCTAGGTAGCATAGTAAAGTAAATACTACACAATTGGTTTGGCGGCATGCCGTGTTGTTGCCTATTATAAGAATCTGCATTCGACGGCGAGACTACGGCCTCGTTTGGCTGGGCTAATAAACCGGCTGAAAAACACTGTTGGCTGATTTGTTGTGAGAGAAAAATATTGTTCCAGCTGAAATAACAAGCTGAAAAAGATATATTATAAGTCAGGTGAACAGGCTCTACGTGTCAAGTGTGTGAACAGGGCGGCCGGTGTTGGTCACGAAGAGCTCGTTAACGTGGATCACTCGTGTACGTAACGTACGTGTGCCGGTTGCCAGTGGTGAGGACGGGACGCATGCATACGAGCTACGGTGCGGTGCGCAGGAAATGCAGGACACTCGCCGCGTGATTGCTGCGGATCGGAACCAGGCCCGCAGGCCGCCTCCCGAATCTTGGTGGCTGCGGACTTGTGGTGTGGACCGGCCGTACCGTACTTACGCGTGGTGCGTCTGCGTCCCCACGGCGCGCAGTGGCCGGTGCGCCGCGACGCCGACGCCGATCCGTTTGGCGCTGTCGCGTGTCAGTGCCCACCTTGCCCGCCAGCTGCCTGCGTGCGCGCAAAGCGAGAGGAGATCGAGGAAGCCGGCGCCGCAGGGCCACCGCACCGACTTGCAGCCGTACACATACGTGCATGGCCCATGGGGGTGGGGAGAATGAGATCCAGGCTGGTCCGTTGCGGCGCACGCAGTCGGCGCTCGATCGCCCGACGACGATCGAACATTTACACCCGTCGACCCTCTGAATTCCACCATGCAAATTTCAGAGCGAACGGGTCAATTCAATCAGGTGGTGTTTAGTTTTAAAATTTTTTGCCTTCTACAGTAAAAGAGCATCTTTATACACATGCATAGAGTACTAAATATAGACAAAAAAAAAACTAATTGCACAATTTTCAGAAAAATCACGAGACAAGTCTTTTAAGCCCAATTAATCCATAAAAAGCCTTAAGCACTACAGTAACTAACATATGCTAATGACAGATTAATTAGTATCATTATATTCGTCTCGCAGTATCCTGACGGGTTCTGTATTTATTTTTTATTAATATTCAAAAATCCCTCTTAACATCTTTCCGACGCATGGGATATGACACAAACTTTTAACAACCCGACTAAACACCCCCTCCGTGGGAGACGAAAACTGAGGCGGCAGGGCCTGGACCTCGAGCGAGCGTGTTTCGCCTCCATGGAGCGCCCACCCACAATGACACGCGCCGCCCTCTGCAGCCATGACCCTTCGAACTTTCAAAAATTTTATAAGATTTCCCGTCACATCGAATCTTTAGACGCATGCATAGAGCATTAAATGTAGGTTAAAAAAATAACTAATTACACAGTTTATCTGTAAATGTCGAGACGAATCTTTTAAGCCTAGATAGTCTATGATTGAATAAATTTTACCAAATAACAACGAAAAGTGCTACGGAAATTTTACACTTTTATACACCATCTAAACACTACCATTATGTGGCGGCCGCCGGTAGCTGATGCTGATGGAACGAAAGGCGCACATGTCCAGCGCAAGTGTGGGCCCCAGGCCTTGTTTAGATCAGGGATCCCGAAGCACTGTAGTGGCACTGTGCTGTACTGTAGCATTTTTGTTTTTATTTAATAATAATTGTCCAAACATTGATTAATTAAACTCAAAACGTTCGTCTTACAAAGTACAACAAAACTGTATAATTAGTTTTTAATTTCATCTATATTTGATACTCCATACAGTGCTAATATTTTGATGTGACTGGAAATCTTCTTTTTTATAGTAAAATTTAGGATAAATTTTGAGAACTAAACGTGTCCAGTGTGATTGATGGCCCTTGACCCAGATTTTGCATGTGGGCTCGGCTTTTAACGCGCACAGGGAACGGCTGTGCTGGGCTTCTGTCCCAAAAGGAAAATGACTTCATTCTTTTTTTGATTTATAATTAACTAAACAAACATATATAATGTTAATATTTATGATGCATAATAGACATCATTATTTGATTAATAGTGAACTATACAAATATTGACATGATCTTTTATAAATCTAATTAAATTTATAAAAGTATAACCACTCAAAAATCAACATGTGTATTTCTTCTTGGATGAAGGGAGTACAACAGGGTTATATTAACAATTAAGTGATCAACCCATAGGCGCCTAGAACCTGAATTATTATAATCTAGATTATGTATAGGATTATTATAATTTTTTTTTTGAGCAATAGGATTATTATAATTATGATTATAGATTATAATAATTGCAGTGCTTGGACTAATGGATTATGGTTGGTTAAAGTGAGAAATTCCTATCTTAACCTTTATAGTTTGGCAAGTTGGACAATCGGCGTGGGGACAAGTTGGACTTTCAGCACCTGTAATCTCCTATAACCTAGTCTTGTATGGATTATAGAATTAAAATCTTTGATCATAATAATCCATTGTATAATCAATCTTGTTTTATATACCTGATTTATTATAATCGGATGGGTATCTAAACATGGCCTTAGAGCAACTCTAAAAGACTCTATATATCCTTCCTAATTATTAGGAATAAAGATTTTGATAGAAAAATACCCTTCAACAGCTTTTTAATTGGTTATCTAAACATAGTCATCCTCTATTTCAGATTTCTCGCTAGCCAATGATAGACAACGAGAATAGCTCTTAAGAGTGCACACAAGATATAAAAGTTGTTGGAGAGAAGAAATATATATAAATGATTTTTATGCAAATAGCTCTCTAAATGATGATTTATAAAGTAAGTTTTATAAAGAGAAAATTAGTTCCTTGGCCTAAAAAAAGTTGTGTTTAGTTTCTTGGCCCTTTTTCGATTGACCTTGCTTATTTCGTCATAAAACAAATTTCGTTTTGGTTCTCGGCCCTTCCGTTAGTTTGACAGTGTAACGGTGTTAAAAGCAACGCGAAATGACTCTTTTACCCCTGGCACCGAATGCAAACACCATAGCAGCCTACAATAGAGTCATACATGCCTTTCATGCTACCTATTATCAATAATTTCTCAAAATAAGATACAATATTTTTTCAAGCATGAAATTATTATTATATATATTATAAAAAACTAAGCATGAAATTATTTTTTATATAATATGTCCCAATAATTATTATTTTTAAATAATAATAATTCCATGTTTGAAAAAATATATTATACCTTATTTTGGAAAATTATTGATAGTAGGCAACCTCTGAAACGTCTATATGGCTCTAGTTGCGTTCAGTGCCAGGGGTAAAATAGTCATTCCGCGTTGTTTTTAACACCGTTGCTCTATCTAACTAACGGAAGGGCCAGGAACAAAAAAAAAAAGAAATTCGTTTTAGAGCCAAATAAGAAGTTCAATCGAAAAAGGGTAAAAAAAACTAAGCACAAATTTTGTTAAGGCCAAGAAACGATTTTTCTCTTTTACTCCGTACAAATGATCTACTCGCGGAGGTGCTCCACTTGGGCCTCGTTTAGTTCGGCGAATAGGGGTGAAAAACACTGTATCAGAATTCCTGTAGCATTTCGTTTGTATTTGGTAAAAATTATCCAAATTTTGACTAACTAGGCTTAAAATGTTCGTCTCGCAAAGTACAACAAAACTGTACAATTAGTTTTTAATTTCATCAACATTTAGTACTACATGCATTTGCCGACATTTTGATGTGACGGGGAATCTTCTTTTTACATAGTGGAATTTGGGGGGAGAATTGGAAAACTAAACATGGCCTTGCTGGTTGCCGGCGTGATAAATACGGGCAGGTACGATACGACCTAGGCTAGCCCAGTGTGGAGTGGGGCCGGTGAATGATGCCGGCCCATGATTCCAACACCGTCGATTCCCGTCCATCTAATAAAGGCAAAAAAAAAATCTCCTAGCTACTCGAGCCGGACATGGAAGATGCAGGGCAGCACCGGCAGCAGCTGGCGCGCGCGGGCGGATCCAGCGATCAAACTCTGTGGCCCAGCTGGTATACACTGTGGTGCCAACTACAATAAAATTCTACTAGTTTCATCGAAACCTGTAGGGTGGCGCCACAGCTATTGCCTGCATCCGCCATCCGGGACGGCGGTGTCCGCATCAGGAGGGCATCCGGCAGCTCAAGCAGTGCGTTGCGGCGGCGCTTCATGCGTGGCCAGCCGGCGGCGTCTCGCTTGCGGGCGCGCACCGCGCAGTGGCTCGAGTAGCGTGGCCCGGCGGAGGCTCGAGCAGGTTGGGCGCAAGCAGCGGCGGCCCAAGCGTGAGCAAAATCACCGGCGAAGATTAGGCCTCCTGAATCCGCAGTCGAATCCGCGCAGCATGGACTTGAAGAGGACGCTCCGTACGAATGAAAATGGTACCGATATTTTCTGGCCGTATTCGAGACCAAATCTGTTTAGAGGAGCTTTAATCCGTCCGTATCTGAGTCCGGATATTTAACATCCGATACCGTATTCGTATCCGAATATTTAATGTCGATATCCAATCATATCATATCCGGCATTTTTTATACTATCCGTATTCGAATCCGAATCCAAACATAAATATGAAAACAAATACAATATCAGTCGTATCCGTCTGTGTCGGATCTTTTTTCGTCCCTACTCCGTACAATGAAATCGAGGCAAAGAAACAGCCTTAGGCAGATGTCCTGTTGGCCTGTTGACCCAGTGGGGTACCACCTGCATGCATGGAAGGGAGCCGAACAAATCCCAAAATGAAGTTTGTGGTGT
>CM039615.1:21779610-21842286 GCA_022457205.1 Saccharum spontaneum | reverse complement strand
CACCAATCATAAAGACAAACCACCTATGGGTTCTATATCTAGAATTAATTCGTGTGTGACTATGTTCCTGCTGTATCACAATTGCCAGAATATGGGGGAGGTAAAGGCTAAGTAAATGATTAATTAGTAGACTTGTAGGATTCCAGAATGTTGAGTTGTTGAAGAGGATAAAGTTAGCATTTGTTCTTACAGTCTGCTTTCTCACATATTGTGTGTATTATCTGTTTGCTCTTGGAGTGATGTGTTGTCTCTTTAAAAATCTGTAGAGCTTATGGAGTGTTGTGTTGACCAAGTGTGTTCTTGATATCCATGAGTCTTTGACCAAGTGTGTACTTGTGACATGGGTTTTTTGTTTGGTGCCATAAGGGGAGTGTAGTTGTGTCACTTAGGTATATAATTTCATGAAATTGTTGTGGGCAGCAGTCAGCAGTCAGCAACCATAAAGTGTTGTTAAGCTTCTTTAATTTCTGTGGCCCGCTAAGAATGCATATACATAATAATGTACAGAATCTAAGAATTGTGGATGTGGAGGCCCAAGTTTTCTCTCCAGCGGTCCAGCCCAACTAGCAGGAAGTATATATTCTCAAGTCCAAACCCTAACCCCAGTTGGCCAGCTCCCCAGTCCCCATTCCCCAACCCACCGCTCGCCTTGATGCTCGCCCGCTCCCAGTCGCAGACCCCCAGGCGGCCAGGCCCCAGCGACGCAGCGCGGCAGCCGCGAGCCCGCGACCGGCGAGGTGACCGCCACGACCGCGAGGACTCCGCGTGACTGCGTGAGCCCGCGAGTTCTCAGCCGCTGCCCCCCGCTCCCAGTCCCAGACCCCCAGGCCCTACCGCCCTAGCGACACAGCGCGGCAACGGCGACCGGCGAGGTGACCCGCGAGGACCCCGCGCCGCGACCCTGCAGTCCCGCACCCCGCGTGAGCCCGCGACCCCGGATATACTGCGTGCAATGATCAAATATATATGATTGAACTAGGCATTCTCAGATCCAGATTGAAGTGGACAAGTAGTGGACAAATATGATTGAAGTAGGGTGCAAGTAGTGGACAAATATATATGATTGAACTAGGCATTCTCAGATCCAGATTAAGGTCATTAATTTCTAACAGATTTAAGTTGTTCATCAATTTTTAATAGCAATCTGTTCAAACACCTAACAATTCCCTATAAATGGTGATTACGGGATTACCCAATGGGTGTTACCCAAAAAAGCTGCCATCTCAACATCTCTTGAACTAACATTTTGCTTCCCCGTGACACAATCACTTCTTGCCCATCCCATTATCACAGGTTTTCATAGACAGCATATATAACTGCAGAAGGAAAGCAGTGAACTTAGATATTTTCTTAAAAGTGAAATCTTATTTGTGCACTATGAACCTGTAATGAACTTAGATATTTTCGTTCTCACTAATTGTTTTTCTTTTTCAGGAGGGCTCCCATTGGAGGATAGCCGGAGGAGCACGACTCGGCACTGCCCCGCTAGCCTTTCTTCACCGGCACCTGCGGTATGACCCCCCTTTCCGCCACATGTAGTCGTAGGTCGCGTTACCCAGTTAGGCGTCTCCCGTCCGAAACGGATACGGTTGGAAGTATGCGTTCTTCGCATATGTATAACCGTATCCGTTTCGGATTGTCCACGTTATTTGGACAGCCCGAGGATGCGCAGACGAGGTTAGCTCCCATGTTCCGCTCCTGTCCGAGTCAGAGTTTCGGCAGGACCTCCCCGTTGTTCTCTGGATACACACTCTCCCCGCCGGGACGTGTATCGGGAGAACAGCGGGGAGGTGCTGTCGAAATTCCGTCTCGGACGGGAGCGGAGCATGGAAGCTAACCTCGTCTGCGCATGCTCGGGTGGGATTAGGACCTATCCTTCACCTATTAGATGGTACGAGCGGAGCATGGAAGTTAACATTGCCGCATGACAGAGCATGGGTGACCGTGAGTGGATGTACTCGGGCTTCGCAAGTAAGAGCCACGAATGGATCAGGGGGACGACTGAGTTCCTGGAGCATGCATTTGGCCCAGCTGCTAAAGGGTCGATTCGGATGCCGTGTCCCTGCAGCGAGTGCAGGAACAAGAAGAAGAAAGTAAAGGCTCAGGTGTTGAGAGATCTGTTCAAGCACGGGTTCGTTCCAAACTATACCCGTTGGCGCCACCATGGTGAATACCATCCTATTAGGGACGAGGTGGTGCGACCCATCCTCGAGGAGTATGATGGCGATGCCGGGATGGCAGACATGATGGCAGACTTCCACGAAGCACGGTTTGGCGAAGGAATGGATGTGGAGGAAGATCCGGAGGAAACCGCGAAGGCCTTCTACGACATGATGGAGTCAGCACAGAAGCCCCTTCACGAGAAGACAAAGATTACGCAACTGGATGCCGTCTCACGCCTGATAGGGTTGAAGTCGCAGCTGGGCATTAGTCGAGACGGCTTCGATCTCGTGTTGAGCATTGTTGGGGGACTGCTTCCGGCAGATCATGTCCTGCCGACGAACACCTACGCTACACAGAAGCTCCTTCGTGCACTTAAGATGCCGTATGAGGGGATCCATGCTTGTCCGAAGGGGTGCGTCCTGTTCAGGGGAGACCTCGAGGAAGCAAAAACCTGTCCGAAGTGCGATGCCTCTAGGTTCGTGTTGGTAGAAGGCTCTGATGGCAGCATGAAACAGTCTAAGGTCCCCGAGAAGGTCGTACGGCACCTTCCTTTCCTATCGAGGCTGCAACGGCTGTATATGACGGAGGAGTCCGCGAAACAGATGACGTGGCACAAGAATGGCAAAAGATACCATCCTGACAAGATGGTACACCCGGCGGACGGTGATGCATGGAAGCACTTCGATAACATGAATCCTGTCAAGGCTATGGAGGCTAGGAATGTACGCGTAGCGCTGGCAACAGATGGGTTCAACCCGTTTGGAATGATGGCGGCCCCGTACACTTGCTGGCCAGTGTTTGTGATCCCCCTCAATCTCCCCCCCGGTGTCATGTTTGAACCTAAGAACGTGCTCTTGACGCTGATAATACCTGGACACCCGGGCGACAATATGGGTGTGTTCATGCAGCCGGTGTGGGATGAATTGGAACTTGCTTGGGAAGAGGGGGTACTCACGTACGACCGGGCTACGAAGAGGAACTTCAGAATGCATGTGTGGTACCAGTATTCAATGCATGACTTCCTGGCGTATGGCTTATTCAGCGGGTGGTGTGTTCACGGGAAGTTCCCTTGCCCGACATGCAAGGCAGATGTGATGTTCACCTGGCTGGCCAAGGGCGGCAAGTTTTCTTCTTTTGACAAGCATCGCCAATTCTTGCCTGAGAACCATGAATTCAGGCTAGATGTAAAGCACTTCAGCAAAGGCGTTCAAGTCACCGGCCCCATTCCGCAGGTTAAGAGCCCTGCCGCCGTCCTTGCCGACATACAGGCTCTCGAACCTGAGGAAACAGGTGGGTTTAAGGGATATGCTCGGGACCACATGTGGACTCATATATCGGGCTTGACTAGGCTCCCCTACTTCAAGGACCTTCTTCTTCCACACAACATCGATGTAATGCACACAGAAAAGAATGTGGCCGAGGCACTCTGGGCAACACTCATGGACGTTGGCAAAAAGTCGAAGGACAACGTCAAGGCTAGACTGGACCTGGAGATGATCTGTGATAGACCAAACCTGGTGATGAAGACCCCTGCGCCCGGTAGGAAATGGAAAAGGGGGCCGGCCGATTACATCCTGAAAAGGGCAGATAGGAAGGAAGTTCTGCAGTGGATCAAGACGTTGAAGTTCCCCGATGGGTATGCGGCGAATCTGAGCAGGGGTGTGAACTTGCAGACTATGAAAGTCTTAGGGATGAAGAGCCATGACTTCCACATATGGATTGAGCGGATCCTTCCTGCGATGACCCGGGGATACCTCCCAGAGCATGTGTGGCGCGTCCTGGCAGAGTTGAGCTTCTTCTTCCGCCAGCTTTGTGCCAAGGAGTTGTCTCGGGATGTTTGTGTTGAACTGGAGAAGGCTGCACCTCTGTTGCTCTGCAAGTTGGAGATGATATTTCCACCCGGCTTCTTTCTGTCCATGCAGCATCAGATCTTGCACCTACCGCGCGAGGCACGGTTGGGGGGTCCCGTGCAGGCCCGTTGGTGCTATCCAATCGAGAGGTGTCTAAAGCTTCTTCGGAAAAATTGTAGAAATAAAGCCAAGATTGAGGCTTCCGTGGGAGAGGCCTCCGTTCTAGAGGAGGTGTCGACCTTCACACAGGCGTACTATACTGAGAAGCTTCCCAGCATGCACAATCCAACCCCTCGTTACAACGCTGACGAGAACTCATCGATACTCAGCCTTTTCCAAGGGGATCTCGGGAGTGGAAGCGCAGGTACCAACAAGCAGTTGAACCATCAGGAGTGGCAGACTATCATGTTCACATTGTTGATCAACCTTGATGAAGTGATTCCTTATCAGAAGTAAGTTCTCAATGAGCTTGTTACCTACGTCGTCACTATCCTCCATCTATCATGGTCTGACCCTCTAGTTTCTTCCTTCTTTTAGGGAATTTATTAGTCAATACTGGAGAGGCAATAGGGCTCCTACCGAGCAAGAAGAAGACAATCTTCTTAGACACGGTGTGCCTGATTTCATCTCCTGGTTCTGTACAAAGGTACCAACCAACTAACCTCTTTCCGACTTTGTGATTCCACTTTGCTCCCCGGAGCGAGTTATGTAACGATCTCCTACCCTTGCAGGCCCGAACGGATGCAGAAATGAGCGATGAATTGAAACAGGTGGGCCGTGGCTTCTCCCGTAGGGTGAAGTCATTCACCGTTTATGATGTGAATGGCTATCGCTTTCGCACGAGAAGCTACGAGGAGAGTCGACCCAACCTAAAAACCATGTGCTGCGGAGTTCGTACGCCCGGCACGGATGGGAAGGACTACTATGGCATAGTCGAAGAGATATACGAGCTCAACTTTAAGGGTGCCGGGACTTTAGCGCCGGTGGTATTCAAATGCCATTGGTTCGATCCTGATATCACGAGGAAAGACCTTACGATAGGTCAAGTCGAGATTCGACAGGACTCCAGCTATAAAGGAGATGATGTCTACATTGTGGCCAACCGAGACGCCACGCAAGTTTATTACCTCCCATGGGCGTGCCAAAAAGACGAGAAGCTTGCGGGGTGGAGCCTTGTGCATTTGGTGTCGCCGCGCGGCAAAGCGCCTCTCCCAAACGACGACGATTACAACTTTGACGCAAGCACCGATGAGTTCTATCAACCTGAGGGGCTAGAAGGTACCTTGGAGATCGACATTGGTTCGCTCATGGGCATGGAAGTAGACAACGAAATCGATGTGGACGAGGGTGAGGAGGTGCAGGATGCCAGGGACTTAAGAATGCTTGAGCGATGGCAGATGCAGCGCGATGGAGTTGTCCAGGAGGAGGTACATGATGATGACTATGGAGACGATGAGGATGATGATGACAGTGATGACTTAAGGGAGCTCGACAATATTGATAGCGATGACGACGATAGTGATAGAGATGACGACTCCACGCCCGAGATATTGCCATTCGCGGAGATAATTACGAGGCCATGTAATACTATATTGTTATTATTATGTTCCTTTACAAGTACTTGTCATTTATTTATGCTAACAGTTTTGTTCTTTGTCATTGCAGGCACTCAGCAAAATGCCAGGCGGACGGCGGCAGCGGCCGCATCGAGCAGTACGCTCGGCGTACCAGGTCCCCCCACAGGAGACCGCCGACGACGACGAGGAGGAGGTGTTGGTGCGCGGGTCGTCCAGTAGGGGGTCCCAGCCCCCCAGCGGACGTCGCCAGGTGACCAGGAGGCTGCCGTTCTCGTCCTCGCAAGGGGGGACGACGTCGCGTGACGACGAGCGCGGCGGCGACGACGACGACGACGACGACGATGACGACGACGACGGCGACGACGCGCCTACACCAGGCGAGACGGCTTCGACTTCGTCAGGCGTGGCCAAGGTGTACTCGCGCGGGCCCACGCAGCTTCCTAGGGTGCGGCCGCAATTCCACCAGCGCCCGGTGATCACACCCGTGGGCCAGACGTAAGTAACCATTATTGATTTCACTACTTGTTCATATGACATGTCAAAAATCGAACTGAAGACTAACAATTGTTCTTAATGACTCGTGCAGTTCCTGGAAGATTGTGAGTGGAGCAGGTCAAGCACGCCATATCAATGGCATCCAGGGCCTCCTGATTAAGGAGTACTACCCTGGCCTTGTCAACGTCAACGGCGAGATGAAGGTGCCCACCAAGTGGTCCCACTTCTACCTCGTCGAGGAGGGTGGCGAGACCATCGCGGCAAAGATAAAGAGGGAGTTTTGGGTGAGTCTTTCATCGCACCGCATTGCTAAATAGTACGCATTCGTCGGACTTTTTGCAAAAAGGAAATGCTACATGATGTGTCTGTGTGCAGGACTTCTTCACGTGCGAGGAGGGTAAAGCGGCCCAGGCGGCGCGAGTGCAGGAGGCGGTCTGCAAAGATCGTCTCAAGGACCTGTACCATGAGGCGCGCATACAGGCCATCCGCGACTTCCATGCCAACGTGCTTGGAGAGAACATCAAGAAGCCTCAAATCCGCCAGAGAATGAACTCGAGGGAGGCCGACCTCACCCAAGCGCAATACGAGCAGGTAATTAAGTATGACAACATTCGTTCAGATTCCTTCAGTGAAACATTACACTAATCTTCTCGCATGTCAAATACTTGATGTCATGCAGGTGTGTCCGTCGTGGTGTGACAACCACAGGGAATGCTGGACGGAGATTGTGCGCATGTGGCGCACGGATGAGGCGTACGCGAGGCGCGCCGACCGTCAGGGCCGCCGCGCGCAGATGCGAGGGGTGTCACACCACCAAGGGAATCAGCCCCTCCCCCAGTTCGCGACAAGATGGGTATGCGTCCATTCATGTCTCAATCCTTGCGCTCAATTGTCAATACTTGTAACCATGTTTGTGTTTTCAATGCAGACGCAGACGCACGGTGGGCAGGAAATCAACGAGTACACCGCGTACCTCCTCTCTCACAAGGGCAAGGCGACGGATCCGAACAACGTCTACAACCCGGAGGACGGGCCCGATGCGTACACCAACCCCACCGCCTACGAGAAGGCCACCGAGTACACCGTCGCGGCTCGCCAGCGCTACGGGGAGACGTTCGACCCCACCGCCGAGCCCCTGGACACAGACCTCCTGCAGAGGTTGGGACACGGGAAGCAGCACGGCCGCTACTACATGGCCCACAGCGCCCTCGACCCGTCCCAGGTTCCTACGCTGACCCAGGTTCGATCCACCCCCACGAGCTCCAGCGACATCCCCGTAGCGCCCCGGCGGCAGTCAGCGTCACAGGTAAGTGCCGTTTCGTTCGTCGTTAACTCGTTTCGCACCTGTACATACAATCAACACTGCGGATGTAATATTGCAGGCCCAGATGGAGGCCAAGATGGAGGAGAGGATCGCCACGTTGCACGCGCAGATGATGGCGCAACAGATGGCTTACCAGCAAAGCCTGCAGCAGCACTACAACACTCAGATGCAGAACATGGCCAACTTCTTCCAGTCCATGCAGACGTCCGGGGCGTCTACACCGCCTCCTCTTCCAATGTTCGCTCCACCGCCTCCTCCTCCAGAGTTTTTTCCTGTGCCTGCTCCTGTCGCTCCTGGAGGGACCCCGGTGAGTATATTGACTCTTGCTTTAACTTGTGCGTCCATGCTGCAGATACTAATGACATCACTTGGCGTTTAACTTGTGCAGGTACAGTCGGCGGGTTCGAACCCGTCTCCTGGAGGTCCCGGCCATCAGATGATGTCGTATCCACCTGCACCCTATCCACCGTATCCACCTCCGCGTGGCCCTCCTCCGACGTACTCGTGGCCGCCGGTGCGCGGAGGGTGGCAGTACTCGCAGGCGCCTCAGTTTGGGTTACCGTGGGAAAACCCTAGGGGCTCTGGGGGCGGAGCGGACGACGAGACCGGGGACGGCGCGACGAGCTAGGTACTTGTCGATTCTGTTGTCATGTATCCACCGTATCGTCGAAGTTGTTGTCATGTATTTCTTTTCTTCGTTATGGACCTAGACTTGTTATGTTGAACTTCGTGTGATGGACGTGTTGGACTTCATGTGATGGTTGTAATGCACTTGTGTGGTTGTTATTGTATATGTGAGATATATGTGATGTGCGTTATTGTGATATATGTGGTGATGTTGGCGACAAATGTGATGAAATTGTGATATAAATGGTGCTACCGGTGCTTCTGGTGAAATTGGATTATAATTTGTGATTTTGCAGGGTTTTGATGCGAGAAAACAGAAAAAGAAGCAAAAAAAAAAAAATTCCAGCTTTGCCGACTGTTTACAGTCGGCAAAGCTGGGCAAAAAAACCCGCACAGAGTCTTTGCCGACTGCAATGGGAGGCAGTCGGCAAAGAGGTCAAACCTTTGCCGACTGCAACTCCGAAAGCAGTCGGCAAAGAATATTTGAAAAAAAAAAAATTCCTTCTTTGCCGACTGCAACTACGAAAGCAGTCGGCAAAGAATATTTCAAAAAAATTCTTTGCCGACTGCAAATCCAAAAGCAGTCGGCAAAGATTATTTAAAAAAAAAAAATTCTTTCTTTGCCGACTGCAATTCCGAAAGCAGTCGGCAAAGATTATTTCAAAAAAAAAAAAAAAATTCTTTGCCGACTATAATTCCAAAGCAGTCGGCAAAGAATATTTCAAAAAAAAAAATATTTTTTTCTTTGCCGACTGCCGAGCTGGCGACCAGTCGGCAAACAATTTTTGAAAAAAAAATTCTTTGCCGACTGTCGAGAAACCAGCGGTCGGCAAAGCCTGCCGTTAGGGCTGACGGCGCCACGTGGCATTGCCGACTGCTGGCGTGGCAGTTGGCAAAGCCTTTGCCGACTGTGTGCCACGTGGCAGTCGGCAAAGCCGCCTTTGCCGACCCAGGCTTTGCCGACTGCTCTTTGCCGACTGCCACGTGGCTTTGCGGTCGGCAAAGCCTTTGCCGACTGGGTTTAAGTCTTTGCCGACCGGGGCAAGCAGTCGGCAAAGAAGCGTTTTCCTGTAGTGTGGCACATCACGAAAATTAAATTAGATTTCCTCTTAGGCTATCCATCTAGCATTGGATAATAATAGCCTGGTCTTCCATATATAAAAAATGAAGAAGATTCAAAAATTAAATTATTACTAGTACTCCTATTGTATTCATGCGCACACTGCACGCAGAAGATGGCATTGACGAGAGCGTCATGGGATGGAGACAACAGGGGTGGCTACGGCGACGACTACGACTACTTCTGGGTCATGGAGCAGGTCAGGGCAATTGAGGCGGAGATGAACCGGGACAAGAAGCTGCTCAGGAAGCTGAAGAAGGAGGTGGCGGAGCTGAAGCGCGAGGTCCAGCGCTACAAGGAGCAGCTCGACGCCATGCAGCAGATGAACAAGGGAAAGATGGTACTGGGTATGGTGGCCGAGGTGCTCCCGGTCCCGGACAGCATCAGGACCACGCTCAGCCGCCTTATCGACCTAATATAACCTAGCTTGCATTGCATGATCAAGATCAGGCCATGACCTCGATACTGCGATACAACGAAATTAAAGGTTGCTACTACTAGCTGCTCCCTTTCCCGGCTAAATTTTGCTCAGTTTTGTACGCGAGACGTATATGCATGTATATTTCTGGACATGTGTGTGGCTGATGGCCGTCGGTTTAATTTGTATTGCGCGCGTGTAAATGCTACTTGAGTCTTGAGGTATGTTTTTTTTTGGACATTTTGTTGTGCTTGATGGAGGATACATACGCGACTTGATTACCCAAACATTCCGTGACAGGGAAAACTGGAACACCATCAGCAGGAGCGTTAAGACACTTATTCGCTTATTTGTTGCTACTGTACTTGATTTTGCCTTGCTTGCACATTCCAGTGCAAACAAAACATGTGTAATCTTCACCCACAAGCTGTAAATTTTTTAGATAATGGAACAAAGTTCTAGACACCCACAAGTAATTAAGTGGGCATCCGGACTTCTTTTTATTTACTTATGAAAAAAAGGATGACACTAGAAGGTGAAATTTCCGGTATTACAACCTTGCCGTACGAATAATTTCAACTTGGAAGATCTGATAGTAGTTTTTAATTCATGACCTTGCTATCCTTGTCCGGTGACGGAAGCTAGCGCGTTTAGTAGTTTACCGGAGTACTGATAACTAAGTAGATACATATATAAGTAAGATTAAGAGCAGGGTGGAAAATCTACTGTACTTGATTTTATTTGCCTTGCTTGCACATTCGAGTGCAAACAAACATGTGTAATCTTCATCCACAAGTAATTTTTCTAGATAATGGAACAAAGTTCCAGGAGCCTTTTACCCGTGTGTCATTATAAAAGATGGTTCTAGCCTAGGTACCACTAAAAAGTTCGAACGCACTTCTGTGCCATAACACTTTACTTCTTTTTTTCCCTCCCAAACCATTCCATCCACTTTGGTCTCAACTCCAACAGTTTGACAAAAAGAACTTGGCAAATCTATAGTTTTGCCAAGTCTCTAAACCAAATGCCAAGTGAAAAAATAGGTCTTCTCCAACAGTTAGCTATTTAGGCTTGGCAAATTAAAATTTGGTGGCTCACATGTCTCAATTTTTTGCCTGGCCGGGTCAGTGAAGCCTGGATGCGGACGCCCCTTCACTTTCCGCGACAGAAGGATTGCGTGGCGTCGGTCTTCCTTCCGCGCGATAGAGGGCCGATCGCCGCGACCGAGGGCCGATCGCCGCCCCGCCGGCCATCGTGATCGCGATTCCCTGTGGTGATCGCGATTCCCTGTCTTCCCGTCCGTGGGAACGCCTCTGCGAATCTGCGATCCCGCCGCATCTCGGATGAGGCTACGAGCGCTACGCCGCTGGCCGCTGCCTCTTGCCAGTTCTGGTCGCTGAGTGCATGAGTTTGCAATGTGCTACAAAAAGTTTAGAAAGCTGCTGTCTATTTCTTTATCCTGAAGCTGGAGTTCAGAAAGCTGCTCAAGGTACGCAAGTAGTACTACTCTATTTCTTGTAGATGTTTGCCTCTATTTCTTTCTCAACATATTTACTAGACAGTGTATTGTGTATATGGAAAGATTTTCAAAAGAAAGGCGCCAGAGCCAAATAGTGCCAATAAATCCTCCCAATTTATGTTTGGATGATATGATAGTGCCAATAATGCTCCCAATTTATATTTGAATGATATGAACAGGGAAGATGAGATTAAATATGATCCAATAATGCTCTCAATAATGTATTTTGCCTATTTTAATAGTTTTGACCATTTTGATAGTATTTATATTGCCAGTTCTAGCATATACCTTCAATTATACAACAGCAGCAACTAGCATCGATCTAGCATATACCTTCAATTATCAACTATGAATATACTAGCGTGCACCTACAGATCAAGAAAACCCAGCTGCAAATAAAGATCGATCTAGCATATACCTAGCGTGCACCTACAGATCGATCTTTTGTGCTTGATCGGGATAACAAAAACTCGCAGATGGAAGAATATGAATAACAAAACCCTACTGTACATATGCCACAGATCGATGCTAGTACATACGGAAGAATACGACGGCAGCCTATGAAGCTATATCCAAATCGATGAAAAAGGACGATGGAAGAACCTTACCTACACCAGCCGCCGTCGGTCCGTCTCTCCTGCCGTCGATCCAGGCCTGTCCTCGCGCCACCAGCCGCCGTTGGTCCGGGCGATGAAGGCAGGCGCTCCTGCAGCGGGCGACAAAACAAGACGGCGGCGCGACTACGCGAGGTAAATAGGACGCCCACCCCAGCTCTTCGCGCGCGTGGGAAAGGAAAGCGGGGCCGCTTCGCGCGCGCGGGAGAAGCAGCTGCGTCACCCGAAATCGCGATGGCAAGCGAGCGAGACCGGCGTAAATATGCGTCTGGAAGGACCTCTTTTGCCAAGTTGCCCAATTTGCCAAGTCCTTTTGCCAACCTGTTGGAGGATGTTTTTTTGTGGTTTTGGTAAAAATCCTAATTTGCCAAGTGCTTTTACCAAACTGTGGAGTTGCTCTAACGCTATCTTACTGCGGTGGCAGAAGTCCAAAATACCCTTCGCTGACGTGAGTGCGGAGGAGAGGCATCGGAGACGATGCGATGCTGAGCGCCATGGCGTCCCAGATCGGGAGCACGGGGGGCACGCCAGGCCGCCCTCCTCCGTGGCCCCCACCGTCGCCGGCCTTGCGCCCCAGGCCTGCGTGTGCCCAGGTCGACCCCGCTGCGGACGCGCCCTGCTTCGGCCGGCCCTGCGAGGAGACTGCGCCCACAAGCAGCGCGGCGCGCGGGTGCGGGCACCGTTGGATGGTCGGAGGCTGCGGCGCCGTCGGAGAGAGTAGGGAGTGGGAGCAGGTCAGCGTCGGGGCATGTCCGCGGCGCGAGGGCCTGCGCGGAGGCGGCGGCGAGCGCGTCCAGGGCGTGATGAGCTGCTCCTCGGCGGCGCGGTCCTCGCCGTAGGTGTCCTCGACGACGCCCGTGACGGTGGCCACGTCGTCTGTATCCGTGATGATCGTGGCCTCCTTCGTGCCGCCGCTGCAGCAGCGCCTAGAGCAACCGGCGGCGAGCTCCGCCCCCGCAACCGCCACCGGCGCGCGCACGGGCTCCGTCCCGGCCACTGCCATGGCGCGCGGTGAGATCCCCGAGCCACCACGACGGCGCGCGAACGAGATCCCCCGGCCCCCACGACAGCGCGCGGGCGAGATCCCCCGGCCACGGCGACAAGAACAGAGCAAGGCAGGAGATGCTCAGCGCCCCGAGCACGACGGCGGCAACCCCCATCCCGACTCCGGCATGGAGCGTCGGCGCGGACGCCGTGGTCCTTGAGCACCGGGAGGACGCTGCAGATCTCGCGCAGCCCGCCGCGGTGGCACACGACGTCGGCGAGAGCCAGTAGCGCCCCGCGCGGCGCATCGTCCTCGCGGGTGGGGTGGAGTTTGTCGAGGAGGCCCCGCGCGGTGAACACGGAGCGGGTGGTGGCGAGGCGGCGGAGGAGGAGCGCGAGGGAGTGCGTCGGCAGTGGCACGTCCGTCGGCGCGGAGAGGGCCATGGCCTGGAGCAGGGAGGAGCGAATGAGCGGGCTATGCCGCCTGGAGACGCAGACGGCGAGCATCCCGGGCATCCAGCGCTGGTCGTCGGAGCTACGGCTCCTCTCGGATGGGCAGAATGCGGAAGCCGCTCGTCGCGGGTCGCCGGAGCCATCGCTCGCGTCGTGTGCGTCCCCTTCCATTGCGTGCGCAGGACGCAGGACCCTCCGCTCAACGCTTGCCTCAAGTGCGCTGGACGCGGGAGTTGCTGCTCACTGCTCGCCTCGCAAATAGAGATGGCAGCGGATCGGGTTCGGGTCGGATACCCGTGGGTTTCGGGTCCTGCGGTTTCGGGTTTAGGGGTGACTTTTCACCTACGGTTTTCGATTTTGGTTCGGGTTTGGTATCGGGTTCGGTTTTGAATTTGGTTTTTCACCCGTAGATATCCAATGGATATCCGAAATAAATCATTTGGAATTAAAACTCATGTTTTATAATATGCTAATAATAACTTGTTTACTTAGATTATTAAATTTATTCAAAATTAACTCATGAAAATATTTATTATTTATTGCCTATTATTTATACATGTGAATATGTGTATATTTATTCGCGGGTTTCGGGTATCCGCAGGTTTGGTTTTGGTGATAGATTTTCACCCGAATCGGTTTTTGGTTCGGGTTTCGATTTCGGGTTTCAGTTTTGGATGCACGAAGACTCCACCCGATCCGAACCCGACCCGTTGCCATCCTTACTCGCAAATAGCCACGGCGCTAGGAAGACGAGAGAGTTTCGGAGGGGATGCGGAACAACCGTACCGGAAAAAAACGAGAAAGTTACGTTGTGTTTTTTATTCCTGTGGACCCCACCTTTAATCCAAAACCGAAGCTTAGCTCTGCCGAACAACGGAATGGGAACCAAACGCCACTTGGGAGCGAGGAGGGCATTTTGGACGTTTTCTCTAGTCGGACCTGCATGTCAGAACTGACAAACGGTTAATACTGGACGGAAGATGGACGGAAAGGCGGTTAATACTGGACGGAAGATGGACGGAAAGGCTTGTGAGGCAAAAAAAAAAGTAAAGTGTCATAGTACAGAGGTGTTCGAACTTTTTAGTAACACTAGTATATTGCCCATGCTGACGCTACGGTGACATTTAAGTCAACACAAGTTAAACAACCAAAATAGTATGAATGTTTTGGTGATTTTGAAAAAAAAATCAGCAGCCACATATTATAATATTAGAATAAAAAACATGATTCTCTTGACAACCTAATATCATATAAAGATTACTTGCATGACAACAATGATATCAGAATATAGTGGATACATACACAACTTTCCAGTTTTTAACATATAACAAAAATAGTTTGGCAAACGCCGGGAATTTACATAGCCTGTAACCTCAGCGATGCTTCAGATTTTGCTCCGCACGTACTCTCCAGCATCTTGTCCTGTGGCCGCGCTACCCGCAGAGCCCGGCTACCTGCAATGCAGAATTCCGGTTGGTACCCAAACAAACAAATATTTGTATCTATATTTTCGTTGATTAAATTTTTAACAAAAAAGGGCGTAATTCCTAGAAAACAGAATTGCCAAAGCTTAAGCTTCTGAAGACTTTTCAATCGTGCTGAGGAATCACTTATATGTCACCCTATTATAAATTGGCCCCGTGTAACAATTACATTTTGTCCAGGTCTCCCCTAATGTTTCCTCAAAATTTGGCCCAAATCTACTCATACTTTAACACAACATATCAGTGGAACTTTTGAATACAAATACAATAAGCTACTGCAAGTTTGCATAAAAAATCTTAATCTGTTGATGGCGGCCTCGCTTTCTTCGAAATTTGCCCCAAATCTACTCATAATTTAACACAACATATCAGTGGAACTTACGAATATGAATGCAGACACCCTTGTCACTGTTGTCCTCGCCGAGCAAAAGCTTCGCGAAGCGCTCCTTGATCATGTCGATCTCTGGCGCATGGAGTCTAGGCTGCCATTTACTCAAGCTGCAAATAGAAATAATTTGGCATTAAAAAATACACACAAATGAAATACAGAGATATAAGGAAAGTTGCAACAAGAAACCAAATATCAGTCTATGCAACGCAATTGCATCAGGAAACCAAATATCAGCATGCTATGCAATGGAATTTCTGTTTTGCCAACATAAAAGAAACTTATCTGCGTGCTAAAGGATCACAGATTCACAATGTACAATGCCAAAAGAGCATCTTTATCAGGTTTCAAGCCTCTGTGTATGTGTGTATCTAGTTGGCTATGCCAAATGATGTTCAGACAATTTTTCAGTGACATCCCTGGTAGTAGCTCAATAACAATCACCACAAATGGTCCCTTCCCAGATCCACTGAACTGCATGAGTGCACAAACAGTTGTGAGACAGTCCCCAAGCATGCCATTCCGACCAGGAAATACCTTACAAGATTCTCATGTTTGAACTACTTAGCTAATTGAAGTCTGTCAAAGCACTAAACTGAGCACTGAAATTTTAGTTTTTCCCAATATTTCCTTGTGCATCTGGCCATCTTATTGAACCCACAAGCCAATCCATTATACATTCAATTAGCTGAATCCATGGGCTCACAGGTAGGGATGAAAACGGAACAGAAATATTCCGAATTGACCGTTTTCGTTTTCTATATTATGAACCGTTTTTTAACATGAAAAATTATCAGTTTCAATTGGTTTCATAATCATTTTCAACCATTTTTTGTACTCTTTAATTGCTAAATGTAGAAATATTCCGAACCGACCGTTTTCGTTTTTCTATATCGTAAGTCCGTTTTCGACCGTTTCCGACCGTTTTCATCGTTACTCACAGGTACCATCAAATAGAAATATCATCGACCATGTTTTCATATTGAATAAACATATTACATCTGCAAGGGCAATAGCTCCAACAAGTTAGAGAAAGAAGGTACAAAATCCAAAAAATGAAAATTAAATTACGTTACGGAATAATCCTATCTAGTTTAGCCTGTAAATGGCATTATCTCAAAGTAAATCTTCTGATCCAACAAATTTGCACTAAGTGAGAAATCTCGAAGTTCTCTATAGGATTTCCAAGAAAAAAGAGGCTTGGGACAAATGCAGATACAGGTTAAGAAACATATTTTCTTTCACTATGCTCGCAAGCTAGCCAGCACAGCTCATGAAAGAAATAGATACATAAGCTGGACACCATATTCCAGGGCTCTTGTTCTTAAGCCAAAGCAATCAAAACAGCGAATCTGAACATTGCTTCCTCCATCAGAATCTCACAAAGAGCTCTGACCCGTACCATAAATTGCACTGGATCAGAACCTCCCTGCCCAGCAGAGCAAATCAATTGTGGATATTAATTCTACAGATCCATTAATCAGACAGTGGGACTTTTAACATCCTTGGAGCAGTTCTAGGCCCCCTTAGCATTAGTATAAAATCGAGGGAGAAAACATAATGTGGCTACCAAAGATCGTGGTGAAATGAGAAGACATAATTGCTTTCAGTTGAAGCAGAGAAATTAATTCAATGTCAGAAATGCCAGAGGGGGGGGGGGGGGGGGGGGGGCTAAAAATCTTTTTTTTTGGTTAAGTTTCTTCAGCTTAAAAAAAGTAGGGTCCTGCTCAGATCACAACCACATCCTCAACTCGCAACCGCCCAGGCCCAGCACCCGTCCGAGCAAATCAAACGCCACCGGTGCCATTTCCATGCCAACCAGCATCGGAACGTGGCCAGAGACCGATCTCCCCTGAGACCCATCCCCCAGCACTGCAATTCTGCCAGATCTGGTGAAAAGGCACCTCAAACCAAGGAGAGGGCGACGGAAAAGGCGTTACCTCGGGCTCAGCGAGCGGCTTGCACTGCATGAGCCGCTCGATCTGGTCGTCGAGGCCGCCATGGGTGTTGGTTATCTTGCCGCGGATGGAACCCTATATCTGGGCACCCGGAGGCCCGGCCAGGAACTCATTGTCGTCCTCGTCCTCGTCTCCGGCGAAATTGAAGGTGAAAGCTTTGCGGCCGGCGTTCACAGCCATGAGGGAGCAGAAGGAGAAGACGACGTTGTGGACGTCGAACACCAAAGTGGTCGCGTCCTCATCCCCAGCGGCCACTGCCGCCGCGAATGCGTCGTGCACCTCGCGCCGGTCGCGGTAGAGCACAAGCGGATCTTAAGTGGTGGAGACGCCCGACGCAGCGTGGCCCAATCGTGCTGCCGTCAATGCAGTTGCCATGTTCGGCGGCGTGGATCCACCTGTGACGCGGATCTGGAAGGGAGAGAGATAGAGAAGGGCGATGGGGAGAAGAGAGGCTTGCAACGGGGAGAAGGAATCTTTTTATTTTTTTCGGAGACGTGCGAGTATGACTGTGAGAGCCTGAGAGGAAGCGTTTTTTCTCCGGAGAAATTCAATCGGAGACAGGGTTCGAACCCGGCATGCCGCGCGTGGGTGCGGGGAGCGTGGGTGGAGTGCACGGGGTGAGAAGGCCGGGTGAGAAGGTTGGCATCACACATCAAATCGTGGCCATCAAATTTGATTTAGGTGTTTTATTAGCCTTTGATTTTAATAGAGATGAATTCATGTGTGTATTTTTCTGGGTGCGCAATGGTTGGAGGCTCTTAGCGGAGGATGTTTTTTTGTGGAGACCTAGTATAATTTTGATTGGTCTATTATAGTAGAGATATAGGCCGTGACCATCTTTTATAATGACACACAGCTAAAAGGCTCAAGTTCCAGACACCCACAAATAATTAATTGAGTATCAGGACTTTTTTTATTTACTTATGAAAAAAAGGATGACACTTGAAGGTGAAATTTCCGGTATTACGACCTTGCTGGTATCTAGCCCCATATGAGTAACTTCAACTTGCAAGGTCCGGTAGTAGTTTTTAATTCATGACCTTACTATCCTTATCCGGTGACGGAAGCTAGCGTGTTTAGTAGTTTAACGGAGTACTTATAACTAAGTAGTTATATTATATAATTATAAGATTAAGAGCAGGGTGGAAAATCTACTGTTTACTTGATTTTATTTGCCTTGCTTGTGTGCACATTCGAGTGCAAACAACATGTGTAACGTCACCCACAAGGAATTAAGTGAGCATCAGGACTTCTTTTTATTTACTTATGAAAAAAAGGATGACACTAGAATGTGAAATTTCTGGTATTACGACCTTGCCAGTATCTAGCCTCGTACGAGTAGTTTCAACTTGGAAGATCTGGTAGTAGTTTTTAATTCATGACCTTACTATCCTTATCCGGTGACGAAAGCTACCGTGTTTAGTAGTTTAACGGAGTACTATTCACTACTGCACAAAATATTAACCGCGGCGGGCAAAAATGCTTAATGGAGGCGGTTTTTGCAACTACCTCGGACAAAAGGTCACGGTTAATCATGGCCTTAACTAAGGCAGTTGGTCAATCGCTTCGGTTAATCGATTAACGAAGGTGGTCGCATTAAGCTGCCTGCCTTCATTAATCAATTTAAAAAATAAAAAAACACTAGCGAGCCCAATCGAGCCCGCCACAGGGCCCAATCGAGCCTACTGTCGTCGCATCCGCTGGATCTGGGGGCGGCCGATCTCCTCCTCGCCAGATCCGGGCACGACCAGCTTCCGCATTGCAGGATCCGGACGCAGCTAGCCCCATTCCCGCCGGATCCGGGCGTGCCCGGCGTCCTCCTCGTCGGATCTGGGAGAGGAAGGGAGAGAGCTACTGTTGAGGTGGAGCACGCCACTGCCGACTCGTGGAGGACGTCGGAGAGGGAGCCACAGTGAGAGAGGGGGCCCGCACAGGAGAGAGGGAGCCCGCCTACGGATTTGCTCCTTGCGCCTAGGCCCAGCTCGTGCACCATCGAGCCGCCGCCGGTCGAACGCAGACCCCGAAGCCAAGCACGTGCGGCCACCGCCGCCAGGCGAGCGCGGACGCGGCAACAGTCGCGTAGAGCACTCGCCTCCAGGAGAGCGCGGGGCCGCTGCCGGTGGACCGCGGATCCGCTGCCGGGAGAGCGCGAGTTCACCCCGGTGGAGTGCAGACCCCGCGGAAGTCTAGAGAGATGGAGCGGCGTGGGAGAGAGAGAGGGACAGGGAGTGCCGAGCCCGGGTGTGAGAGGGATAGCGGCGTGGGAGAGAGAGAGGAAGTGCGCCGGGTGTGAGAGGCAGAGCGGCAGGTGTGAGAGATAGGGGTGAGGATGAGAATGAGAAACCCTAACTGGCTAAGTGTTCGTATATATACCTTGAAGCCTGGATATGGGGCTAAGACGGGCTGATATTGGGCCAGTATTTTAGGAGGCGGGCCTCATAGTGTGCTCACCTCCGAAAATAGATTTACCGAGGCGGTCGCCTTAAAAATACCACTTAAGTTAATATCAATTAACTGAGGCGGCCACAAGCATTAACCGAGGCGGTCGGCTGTCCTACCTCGAATAACCGAGGCGGGCAACCGGGCCACCCGCCTCCAAGGCCATTTTAGAAACGCTGCACAAAAGATTTTGTATAATTGTGTATAAGTAAGTAATCGTTATATTATATAATTAAGATTAAGAACAGGGTGGAAAATCTACTGTGTACTTGATTTTATTTGCCTTGCTTGTGCGCACATTCGAGTGCAAACAAACGTGTAATCGTCACCCACAAGGAATTTAGTGAGCATCAGGACTTCTTTTTTATTTACTTATGAAAAAAAGATGACACTATAATGTGAAATTTCTGGTATTACGACCTTGCCAGTATCTAGCCCCGTACGAGTAGTTTCAACTTGGAAGATCTGGTAGTAGTTTTTAATTCATGACCTTACTACCCTTATCCGGTGACGGAAGCTATCCTGTTTTGTAGTTTAATAGAGTACTATTCACTACTGCACAAAATATTAACCGTGGTGGACAAAAATGCTTAACCGATGCGGGTTGCAACTGCGGCCTTGTTTAGATCCCAAATTTCATCCCCAAATTCCACTATGCAAAAAAGAAGATTCCCATCACATCAAAATATCGGCACATACATGGAGTACTAAATGTAGATGAAATTTAAAACTAATTGCACAGTTTTGTTGTACTTTGCGAGACGAACATTTTAAGTCTAATTAGTCAAAGTTTGGACAATTTTTACCAAATACAAATGAATTGCTACAGTGCGCATTTAATGCGCACTGTGCAGATTTTGGCCCTCAAATTGGGGATCTAAACACGGCCTGCCTTGAACAAAAGGTCACGGTGAATCGTGGCCTTAACCGAGGTGGTTGGTCAATCGCCTCGGTTAATCGATTAATGAAGGTGGTCATATTAAGCTGCCCTCCTCCATTAATCGATTTAAAAAATAAAAAAACTAGCGAGCCCGCCACAGGGCCCAATCGAGCCTGCTGCCATCGCGTCCGTCGGATATGGGCCGCGGCCGATCTCCTCCTCGCCGGATCCGGGCGGCGACCGACTTCCTCCTCGCCAGATCCGGGCGCGGCTGGCCTTATCCCCGCCGGATCCTGGCACGCCCGGCGTCCTCCTCGCTGGATTTGGGAGAGGAAGGAAGGAGCTGCCGCTGAGGTGGAGCACGCCACCGCCGACTCGTGGAGGACGCCGAAGAGGAAGCCACGGCAAGAGAGGGGGCCCGCACAAGAGAGAGAGGGAGCCCGCCTGCTGATCTGCTCCTTGCGCCTAGGCCCGACTCGTGCGCCATCGAGCCGCCGTCGGTCGAACGTAGACCCTGAAGCAGAGCGCGCGTGGCCACCGCCGCCAGGCAAGCATGGACGCGGCGACGGTCGCGCGGGGCACTCGCCGCCGGGAGAGCGCGGACCGCCGCCGATGGAGCGTGGACCCGCCGCCGGGAGAGCGCGGGCTCGCCCCGGTGGAGCGCAGACCCCGCGGAAGCCTAGAGAGAAGGAGGGGGCAAGGGAGAGAGCGAGGGATAGGGAGTGCCGAGTCGGGTGTGAGAGGGAGAGCGGGTGTGGGAGAGAGAGAGAGGGAGAGAACCATGCGCAAGTGTGAGAGGGAGAGCAGCAGGTGTGAGAGAGAGGGTAAGGTTGAGAATGGGAAACCCTAACTGGCTAAGTGTTCCTATATATACCTTGAAGCCTGATATTGGGCTGAGACGGACTGATATTGGGCCAGTAGTTTAGGAGGCGAGCCTCACAGTGTGCCCGCCTCCGAAAATAGATTTACTGAGGGCGTCGTCTTAAAACGACCGCTTCGGTTATTATCGATTAATTGAGACGGTTGTTTTAAGGTGACCCGCCTCCGTAAGTATAATAACCGAGGCGGTTGAGTTAGGACAACCATCTTAACCGAGGGCGGTTACATTATAATGCCCGCCTCAGTTAAGGCATTAACCGAGGGCAGTCGGCTGTCCTACCTCAAATAATCGAGGCGGGCAACCAGGTCGCCCGCCTCTAAGGCCTTTTGGAACGCTGCACGAAAGATTTTGTGTAGCAGTGTATAACTAAGTAAGTGTTATATTATAAATTAAGATTTAGAGCAGGTGGAAAATCTACTGTGTACTTGAATTTATTTGCCTTGCTTGTGCGCACATTCGAGTGCAAACAAACATGTGTAATCTTCACCCACAAGGAATTAAGTGAGCATCAAGACTTCTTTTTATTTACTTATGAAAGAGGATGACACTAGAGTGTGAAATTTCCGGTTTTACGGACCTTGCCAGTATCTAGCCCCGTACGAGTAGTTACAACTTGGAAGATCTGGAAGTAGTTTTTAAGTCATGACCTTGCTATATCTTGTCCGGTGACGGTAAGCTAGCGCGTTTAGTAGTTTAACGGAGTACTTATAACCTAAGTAGTTATATTATATAATTAAGATTAATTATGATCACGGTGGAAAACCTACTGTCCAGGTAGGGTAACTATTTTAGGGAACATTATTGGAGTTGCTCTTAATTCTTTAGATTATCCAAAGAAACCATATGAAAATCTTCTCTACCCATACAAAACATTTATTATCCTTAGACGAATTTGATCTTTGATTAGTACAGTTGCGTTCCTCATAAAAAATCAATATTTTGAACACTTTTGAGTGAAAGCTACATCGGTGTTTCTACGCTTAAGAATTTATCTATAAGTTAACAAATATCAACATCCATCACGTGCACATAATTTTTTTTACAGGACGAGAGAAGTACATAAACCAATCAAATCAAACTTTTTTCACTTCCCCTTTGGCATCAAGCCCAGAAAGGGTAGGAAAGACACATGACCAGCAGCTATTCTATTAGTTGTTCCCCTCTTAGCTCCATGTCCATCATCACCCTCAAATGGATTGTAGGATGTGGGAGTCTAACGGTGAATGGAGTGAGAAATGTTGAGATTGATCCATAACTGCTTTGTTCTGGTGAGCCTCGTGCTTTCTTCACCACGTAAGGGCAGTCCCAATGCTAAAACTATATGTAGTTTCTATATCTATTAATTTTCATAGACACTACATATCAAAAACCGTAGTCCCAATGGATTAGTTTTCTACAGAACAATTTTTTTATCTAATCACATACATTCTTTCTTCATTCTCTACCAATCACATCACTTCATGTTTTGATTCTCGTGTAGACATGATTTTTAACTTAGACCCAGTTTCTATATTTTTTGCTCTCTCTCTTCAATAACTACTTTGCCGCATCAGCAAAACGCTTAGGTGGCAGTACAGTTAATGTCATAAAAACTATGATGGTTTCTGCATTGAAAAAACATACAAAAACTATGATAGTTATTATAGACATTAATTACAACTGTCAACTAAGCAATTTGCTGACGTGGCTCACTATTTATTGAGAGAGAAGGATAAAGCACAAATGATGTTCTTCACATGTAGGGATGAAAACGGATCGGATACGGACGGATTATCACCGATATTATATTTGTTTTATATTCTGTTCAGATTCGGATTCGAATACGGATAGAGTCAACTATGTCGGATATGATACAATTGGATATCGATATCGTAAATATGTGATTTGAGTATTCAGATACGGATACGGTATCGGATGTTGAAAATCCAGACACAAATACAAACAGATCTAAATCCCTTTAAACAGATTCGGCTTCAAATTGAGTCAGAAAATATCCGTACCATTTTCAACACTATTCACACGCTGGTTTCCATCCTCTTTTCAACACATCCGCTGCTCCGTGATGATGTTGAGCGCCCGCTGGCCAAAATCCTCAGTGCGGCGGACCTCGCTACGGCAGCCACGCGAGCGACGACCGCATCGACCAAGCAGGCGGCGGCCTCAGGCGCCATCGTTGTCATCACCGATCCGCCGTTCGTCGGAAAGGTACAGGGCTGGCGGCCGCCCTATCCCGGCTCGCCGTGTCCGTCCCGCCTCGACGCGTTCGACCGGGTCGCGCGCGGCCGCCCGGCGGAGCTCCGGCAGCGGTGTAACACCCCAGATGTTTGCCTTGCATCTGTGCATCATATGATCATGACATGAGCATGTGCACCATCATTTCATGTGCATTATCATTGAAACATAACATTGAAACATCTGCAACATTCATGCTGAGTGCATGTGCTATACATACATGTGTGGTTTGCAAGTGATGGGATGTGTGTACTAGTCTTGTAGTAGTGTCATGTGTGATACCACACCTTGAAACATGATCATGCAACACATGCTTGCAACACAATGTTTCAATAGTGCTTTAGAGTTGTTTCAATACACCTTGATGTGACTTTGCTCATATGTGATGCTATTGTGTGACTTGTGGCTTGAAAACATCTTTGACATGTTAGTGGAGCAAAATAAGCTAGGGTCTATATTCATGTTTTGGCAAAAAATCCGATTTGACTAGGTTTGACCCCGTTTGACCATAGCACGATCCGCTTTGACCAATTTAAAAGTGGTACCTAGAGATCTGGCATGGTTGTGCACCCTTTACCAAAGTTGTAGAAAATTTATCAAGGAACAAAAGTCTCAATATGACCATCTCACGAAAATGGCTAGAAGATGCTCAAACTGGGTCCACAAGTCAGTAAGTGGACTGCCCAACACTTAGAAAAATTATTCTAAGTCAGGGTGCATTTCAGTTTCAATGTTGAAAGGTCTTGATGGCTAGAGGGGGGTGAATAGCCTTTTAAAATTTTCTACAAAGACAAGCTAAACAAGTTTATCAATACAACAAATAGCGAGATGCGAGTTTTGCTTAGCCTACGGGGTGTTTGCAAGCCACCTATCCAATTCACAATTCTAGTATAATGGCACTCAACCGCACAAGACAAACCGAGAAGGTAACTACAACTACAACTAGCAAGCTACACAAAAGAGCTACTCTAGGAAAGCTAACTAGCTAGCAAAGATAACTAAGAAAGTAATGCGGAGTTGAGTTAGGAGAGTTTCACTGAGGGGCGAAGTATTGAGCCAACCAATATGATCAACAAAGAATACCAAGACAACTGAACACCGGAATCAATCAATCACAATATGAAAGTGATGACACGAAGATTTATCCCGAGGTTCACGTGCTTGCCGGCACGCTAGTCCCCGTTGTGTCCCTCTTCACCACGTGGTTCGGTGGCTAATCAGTCTCACACCAAGCCTCTCAAAAGGCGCCACAAGAACCTACCAAATGGTAAAAGGTTGCAATGACACGAGCAATTTACTAACGTTGCCTTTGGCGCTTCGCCGAGGTAGGCACAAACCCCTCACAATCACCGGATGTGGCCAAGAACAATCACCAACTCTTGCCAACGCCTCCAAGCTGCTCCAAGCCGTCTAGGTGGCGGCAACCACCAAGAGAAACAAGAATCCCGCAGCAAATCAACCATCAAGTGCCAACTAGATGCAATCTCACAATGCAAATGCACTTGGATCACTCAATCTCACTTCGAATATGCAAAGAAGCAAGAGAGATGAGTGGGAGGGGAGTTGCTTAGCTCAAAGTGCTCACAAGTATGTCAAATGTCCAAGAGAGAGAGCCTTGAGCCGGCCAACAAGTATTTATAGACGTACCCCTTCGAATATAGCCGTTAGGAACTTGAAACAGCCGCAGTCGCGTTGACCGGACGCGCTGGCCGCGCGGAACGGACGCGCCGATCACACAACGGCTACATTCGTGAACCACCGACTGGACGCGCTACACGCAACGACCGGACGCGCTGGTCCCGTGACGGACCGGACGCGCTGGTCAAGCCTGAGCAGCGCACAACAAAACAGCAACCGGACGCGCTGGAGAACTGACCGGATGCCACAGTGCCCGCATCCGGTTGGAGTCCAGTAAGCTCCCTCAACGACCGGACGCGTCCGGTCGGTCATGACCGGACGCACCACGCGTCCGATCAACAAACTGAAACTCGCGCAGAAGCTGAACGCTGACCGAACGCATCCGGTCAAACAGAGACCGCGTCCGGTCCAGCGTCCGGTCACCACTGTGACCTCCGTTCGCTTCCGTTCGATTTCTAACTTTCGGCGTAGTGGAAAATAGTCGTTTCAACTCCTCAAAAACGCCTGAATCCCACCTCGCAAGCTCGGCGGGATGGAGAGAGGATCCCAAACCCTCTCTACCGCTCAAACTCCACTGCCTTCGCAAACGTGCTAACATCACCAAGTGATCATCACCATGTGCATGTGTGTTAGCATTTTCACAATCATTTTTTGAGGCGTTATTAGTTCTATCCAAATGCATATGATTATGAAATGCACACCTAGAGGCACTTAGGAGTTAAATAGCCGCGTCATTCCCCTCTTTATAGTACGGCTATCTATCCTATAATGTAACCACACCCACTAGGTGTCTTGGTTACTAAAACATAACCCTTAAGCATATACCTTTGCCTTGATCACGTAGGGTTGCGTCCAAATCCAAGTGTGGCCATCATGATCACCATGTCCATCTTGCCACTAACCTTGGAATGTACTAATCCTCATATGCTACATACAACTTAGGCATAGGATTAGTACTTAGGCATTGTCACTAATTACCAACACCAAACATAGAGCTTTCAATCTCCCCCCTGTTGGTAATTGGTGACAACCCTTTCACAAAGATATTATGATAAAATTTTGATTGGACCCATGTCACATTGTCCAAGTATATTACCAGGTGTAAGAAGTATGGACAAGTGATCATGAATTCAAATTGATAGCAATGGCTCCCCCTACATGTATGCTGCATGTTTGGATTTTGGAAGCATACATGTTAGATAGGAAAGATTAGGAGCATTGACTACCCATAGGTGCTAAGTTTTTTTTAGATTATAGACCTTTGAAGCGTGATACCATCGGAGTAGCGATAAACACCATCTTAGCACCTTGTGTAGTTAGATACCACTTGGAAAAGCACAAACATAACTAGAAACCTCGTGAGATCAACATTATAAGCAAGGTTCTAGTACCACTTTGAAAAACATGAAGCAAGAAAAATCTAACTACTTCCTATTCATGCTAGTATCTCAATACATCATTCAAATTATACTAGCAAGTCACCACACAAGCAATGTATCAGAGAAAAAGAAATGCATAACTATGCATCATACATATGAAGTGCACATGGAAATGCAACATTCATGTTTAAGAGCTTGCTCCCCCTACTTGTGTGCTCAAAATTTTAGTTGATCCCATTCTTTTATCATTTTCTCCCCCTTTAGAGTCTATCTTTGTAAACAACATTTTCTCCCCCTTTGGCACCAATGACCACAAGGGACCAATTTTAGATAGATTATCATGTTGAATTATGGGGTGAGGATCAAGTTTGTGATTCAACCTAGATTGCTTGCATAAATAAAATGCTTCGGTTTGAGCCAAGGGCAAGCTTCTTCACACCTCACTAGAAGGGTTATCATGCACCATGTTAAAGCAAATATTTAAACAAGTTATCTAGATCAAACACTTAGGATCACAAGCGCTCAAACAAGTTATATGCCACCACTAGATCATACAAAGCAAAGAAACAATAGTGGCACCATATAACCTTCAAATTTATTTGATTTTCATGAATGTGCCTAGAACATGTAAATTATGACTAGATGCACTAAATAAGTCCTTAGCATAGAATGTATGACATGTCAACCAATTGTACCTTGGGGCTCGAAGGAGAGGCATGTCATAACATTGGGGTGCATCTACTCATGTTGGAGAAGTCAAGTATGTTCAACTCATTCTTTAGCTTGTGAAATCTCTTCTCATCAAGTGGCTTGGTGAATAGATCGTTTAGTTGATCTTCGGTGCCCACACTTTCAATAGCAATGTCACCCTTTTGTTGATGATCTCTAATGAAATGATGACGAACATCAATATGCTTTGTTCTTTGATGTTGAACCGGATTGTTGGTTAGCTTCACGACACTTTCATTATCACATAGCAATGGCACATTCTTGAAATTGATTCCAAAATCCTTCAATGTTGCCTTCATCCATAAGATTTGTGCACAACAACTACCCGCGGCGATGTATTCGGCTTCGGCGGTAGATAGTGCAATACTATTTTGCTTCTTGGATGACCATGAGACAAGTGATCTTTCCAACAATTGACAAGTCCCGGAAGTGCTCTTTCTCTCCACTTTGTCACCGGCATAGTCGGAATCCGAGTATCCAACTAGCTCAAAGCTTGCACCTTTGGGATACCATAATCCAACATCTTGTGTATGCTTCAAATACCTCAATATTCTCTTTGTTTCCTTCAAATGACTTTCTCTTGGTGAGGCTTGAAATCTTGCACACATGCATACACTAAACATCACATCGGGTCTTGATGCCGTCACATAGAGTAGGCTACCAATCATTGATCTATAAAGCTTTTGATCCACCATGTTGCCACTCTTGTCACTATCCAAACTTCCACTAGTGCCCATTGGGGTTGTAATGCCCTTTGCATCTTCCATGCCAAACTTGTTGAGCATATCTTTGATGTACTTGGTTTGGCTCACAAATGTTCCTTCCTTCATTTGTTTGATTTGAAGTCCAAGAAAGAAACTAAGTTCACCGATCATTGACATTTCAAATTGTTTTACCATCATTTTTCCAAACTCATTACAATAATCTTGATTGGTTGAACCGAATATGATATCATCAACATATATTTGCAACACAAACAAGTTTTTCCCAATCTTCTTGGTGAATAGAGTAGTATCCACTTTGCCCATGACAAATCCTTTGGTTAGCAAGAAGTCCCTCAATCTTTCATACCATGCTCTAGATGCTTGCTTCAATCCATACAAAGCTTTTCTCAATTTGTAGACATGATTGGGTTTCTTGTCATCTTCATAACCGGGAGGTTGCTCCACATACACCTCCTCTTGAATGTACTCGTTGAGAAATGCAGTCTTCACATCCATTTGATATAGCTTGATATTATGAGCACAAGCATAGGCAAGTAAGATCCTAATTGCTTCCAATCTTGCAACCGGGGCATAAGTTTCACTAAAGTCAAGACCCTCTATTTGTGTGTAACCTTGAGCCACTAGTCTTGCTTTGTTCCTTACTACTATTCCATCTTGATCTTGCTTGTTGCGAAAGACCCATCTTGTTCCAATGACATTGTGATCCTTAGGCCTCTCAACTAGTTCCCATACTTCATTTCTCTTGAAGTTGTTGAGCTCTTCATGCATTGCATTTACCCAATCCGGATCTCTCAATGCTTTATCAATGTCCTTGGGTTCTTCCATTGACACAAAAGAAGAGTGAGCACAAAATGATGTCAATCTTGATCTAGTTTGAACTCCCCTTTGTATGTCACCAATGATGGAATCTAATGGATGGTCTCTAGCAATATTGGTTGGTTGAAGCACTTGCACTTGATTGCTTGGATGTTGATGTTGATCATGAGTTGGAGATGATGAACTAGCCACTTGTTGATCTTGTTGCACTTGAGATGATGTACTAGATTGATTTTGCACAAGAGAACCCCTAGCTTGTGTAATTGGACTTTGGAGCACTTGATCTTTGTAGTCATCTACATCAATCACTTGATTTGGCCTAATATCACCAATATCCATTTCTTTCATAGCATTGGTCAATTGAGTTCATCTCACATCATCCAAGTTATCTTCTTCATCTTGAGAGCCATTTGTTTCATCAAACTCAACATCATGAACTTCCTCAAGTAAACCACTAGCCAAATTCCAAACTCTATAAGCTTTGCTAGTAGTGGAGTAACCAAGTAAGAATCCTTCATCACATTTCTTCTCAAACTTGCTCAATCTAGTGCCCTTCTTTAAGATGTAGCATTTGCAACCAAATACCCGAAAGTATGCAATGTTGGGCTTTCTTCCATTTAAGATCTCATATGGTGTCTTCTCTAGAAACTTGTGGCAATAGAGGCGGTTGCTATAGAAGCAAGTCGTGTTGATTGCTTCGTCCCAAAATGAATGACTCACATTATACTCATTTAACATTGATCTTGCCATATCAATCAAAGTTCTATTCTTTCTCTTAACTAGGCCATTAGATTGAGGTGTATACTTGGCGGAGAATTGATGCTTGATTCCAAGCTCCTCACATAGCTCATCAACTCTTGTGTTTCTAAACTCACTTCCATTGTCATTTCTCACTTTCTTGATTGTGGTCTCAAACTCATTTTGTACCCTCTTGATGAACTTCTTGAATATGTCAAATACATCACTCTTGTCCACAAGAAAGAATACCCATGTGTATCTAGTGAAGTCATCCACAATCACAAAGCCATACTTGTTGTCACCAATGCTTGTGTATGTAGTTGGCCCAAATAGATCCATGTGCAACAACTCAAATGCCTTGGAAGTACTCATAATGCTTTTCAATGGATGAGTGTTGCCTACTTGTTTTCCGGCTTGACATGCACTACATAGCTTATCCTTCTCAAATGTGACATCCTTCAAGCCTCTAACTAAGTCATGCTTCACTAACTTGTTCAATTGCTTCATGCCAACATGACCAAGTCTTCTATGCCATAACCAACCCATACTTGATTTGGTGAGTAAACAAGTTGAAAGTTGAGTGTCACTAGCATTGAAATCAACCAATTATAGATTCTCATATCTAAAGCCCTTGAAGATCAAGTTAGAGCCATCAACACTAACTATCTCCACATCATCAACACCAAATATGCACTTGAAACCAAGATCACACAATTGAGCAACCGAGAGAAGATTGAAGTTCAACTTTTCAACTAGGAGCACATTGGAAATGCTATGATCATTTGAGATTGCAATCCTTCCAAGAGCCTTCACATCACCCTTGCTATTGTCACCAAATGTGATAATATCAATGCCACTATCATTTGATTTGAGAGAGTTGAACATTCTTGAATCACCGGTCATATGTTGAGAGCACCCACTATCAAGCACCCAATGCCTTCCTCCGGCCTTGTAATTTACCTACAAAATAAATTAATGTTTCTTAGGTACCCATACTTGTTTGGATCCTTGGAGGTTAGTAACTAAGCTCTTTGGTACCCAAATGGCCTTCTTCTTTGGACCCACAATTGTTGTACCAACAAACCTAGCATGCACACCTTTCTCACCCTTGGTAAGCACATAACAAGAATCAAAAGGAATGTAATCCATTTTAGCATGAAACTTGTTGTTGTTCTTGTTCATTTTATTACAATTAATCTCTAGATGCCCAACTTGCTTGCATCTATTTGCAATAACGACCATTGCTCTTCACAAAGCGAGGCTTTGGAGTAGCAAAGGCCGCCTTGCCCTTCTTGGGAGTATAGCCCAAACCCTCTTTGTTAAGAGAGAACCTTTGGCTACCCAAGCATTTTAGAGCGGGCATCCCCACAATAGGCATTGCCTAATGCGCGGGTGAGATCATCCACCTCTTTCTTGAGAGTCTCATTCTCAACCACAAGTGATGAATCACTAGTAGTAGAGGTAGAGTTGGTTGTGGTGGATGATGATGAGCTACATGAAGCATTAGTAGGACCAACAAATAAAGAATCATCAATAATATCACATGTTAATCCAATATCACAAGTGACAATCACTTGCTCCTCCTTAGCTTCCTTCATGAACTTTTCCAACTTTAGGTCCTTTTCCTTGATAAGCTCAAGTAGAGTGGAGTGGGCTTCCTTAAGCCTAGTGTGAGCAATTTCAAGGTCCTCGTGGTCTTCCTTTAGACACTCATGAGAGGCCTCTAGCTCATCAAAGGATTTCCTAAGAGCTTTGAGCTCTTGTTCAATTCCTTTGCACTCCTTACTCTTTTTGAGAGCAACAAGCTCCTCCATCAAGGTATCATTTTCATTGCTCTTGGCAATGAGCTCTTGTTCCAAGATTTTGTATTTCTTGGTGGTCCTCTTGTAGCCTTTGCTCATTTGATCTATTATGCCTAATAGATCATCCTTGGAGTAGTCCTCATCCTCCTCATCATCACTCCTACAACCATCACTAGCACAAGAATCATCATCACTATCATCATATTTTACTTTGGTGGGCTTGGCCATAAGGTATGTCGATGTAGTGTCGAAGATGGATGGCTTGTTGGAGAGGGCGATGCTTGCAATGGCTCGCCGAGTGGTCCTCTCATCATCACTAGAGCTATCATCATCACTATCGGAGTTATCACTATCCCAAGTGACCACATAGCCACCACCCTTCTTCTTGTTGATAGTGAAGCTCTTCTTCTCTTTCTTCTCCTTCTTGTCCTTCTTGTTCTTCTTCAACTTTAACTCCCCATCATGATATCTTTTGTCTTCATAGGGGCACTTTGCCACTACATGATCGGGGCTATTGCAATTGTAGCATAGCACCTCCTTTGCCTTCATGAAGTCCCTTATCTTTCTTGCACCATATCATTTCTTCTTCATGAACCTCCCCATCTTGTGCACTAGGAGGGCCATGGTCTCATCATCGAATGGATCATCATCATCGCTCTCCACCTTGCTCTTGCCCTTAGAAGATGAAGCCTTGAATGCAATGGGCTTCTCTTGCTTGACCTTGGTCTCCTTCATCTCTTCTACCTCATCTTCATTATCATTGTATTGGGCATTGGTCATTATATCTCCAAGCACATCGGTTGGTTTGACCTTGTCCAATCCCTCTCTAAAGATCATTCTTCTCAAGGTGGCAAACTTCTTGGGTAAGCACATCAAGAACTTGTGTGAGAAGTCCTTGTCCTCAACCTTCTCTCCAAGCCCCTTGAGATCATTGACAATGACTTGGAGCCTATAGAACATCTTCGGGATGGATTCATCATCCTTCATCTTGAAAGTGGAGAACTTGTCCTTGAGCATATATAGCTTGGCACTTTTTACCGTTGAAGTGCCTTCATATGTTTCTTCAAGCCTTATCCAAAGTTTATTTGCCTTTTCAAGATCTTTGATTTGCTCAAATACTTTGTCATCAATGGCACGGTAGATTGTGTCAAGTGCCGTCGTGTTGCATTGTTTGTTGATGCGGTCATTTGGAGTGAGATTTTCCTCATCAAGAATGATGTATCCTTCTTTGGTCACATCCCAAACCTTCTCATGTATATTGCCTAGATATTGCATCATCTTCCTTTTCCAATGGTCAAAGGAAGAGACGCCATCAAAGAATGGAGGCTTGCCATTAACATGATTGAACATAACTTGAGCCATCTTGCACCGAGGTTGTTAAGCCTTGCAAACAGTGACCATGGCTCTGATACCACTTGAAAGGTCTTGATGGCTAGAGGGGGGTGAATAGCCTTTTAAAATTTTCTACAAAGACAAGCTAAACAAGTTTATCAATACAACAAATAGCGAGATGCGAGTTTTGCTTAGCCTACGGGGTGTTTGCAAGCCACCTATCCAATTCACAATTCTAGTATAATGGCACTCAACCGCACAAGACAAACCGAGAAGGTAACTACAACTACAACTAGCAAGCTACACAAAAGAGCTACTCTAGGAAAGCTAACTAGCTAGCAAAGATAACTAAGAAAGTAATGCGGAGTTGAGTTAGGAGAGTTTCACCGAGGGGCAAAGTATTGAGCCAACCAATATGATCAACAAAGAATACCAATACAACCGAACACCGGAATCAATCAATCACAATATGAAAGTGATGACACGAAGATTTATCCCGAGGTTCACGTGCTTGCTAGCACGCTAGTCCCCGTTGTGTCCCTCTTCACCACGTGGTTCGGTGGCTAATCAGTCTCACACCAAGCCTCTCAAAAGGCGCTACAAGAACCTACCAAATGGCAAAAGGTTGCAATGACACGAGCAATTTACTAATGTTGCCTTTGGCGCTTCGCCGAGGTAGGCACAAACCCCTCACAATCACCGGACGTGGCCAAGAACAATCACCAACTCTTGCCAACGCCTCCAAGCTGCTCCAAGCCATCTAGGTGGCGGCAACCACCAAGAGAAACAAGAATCCCACAGCAAATCAACCACCAAGTGCCAACTATATGCAATCTCACAATGCAAATGCACTTGGATCACTCAATCTCACTTCGAATATGCAAAGAAGCAAGAGAGATGAGTGGGAGGGGAGTTGCTTAGCTCAAAGTGCTCACAAGTATGTCAAATGTCCAAGAGAGAGAGCCTTGAGCCGGCCAACAAGTATTTATAGACGTACCCCTTCGAATATAGCCGTTAGGAACTTGAAACAGCCGCAGTCGCGTTGACCAGACGCGCTGGTCGCGCAGACCGGACGCGCCGATCACACAACGGCTACATTCGCGAACCACCGACCGGACGCGCTGCACGCATCGACCGGACGCGCTGGTCCCGTGACGGACCGGACGCGCTGGTCAAGCCTGAGCAGCGCACAACAAAACAGCAACCAGACGCGCTGGAGAACTGACCGGACGCCACAGTGCCCGCATCCGGTTGGAGTTCAGTAAGCTCCCTTAAGGACCAGACGCGTCCGGTCGGTCATGACCGAACGCACCGCGCGTCCGATCAACAAACTGAAACTCACGCAGACGCTGAACGCTGACCGAACGCATCCGGTCAAACAGAGACCGCGTCCGGTCCAGCGTCCGGTCACCAAACCCTCTCTACCGCTCAAACTCCACCGCCTTCGCAAACGTGCTAACATCACCAATTGATCATCACCATGTGCATGTGTGTTAGCATTTTTACAATCATTTTTCGAGGCGTTATTAGTTCTATCCAAATGCATATGATTATGAAATGCACACCTAGAGGCACTTAGGAGTTAAATAGCCGCGTCATTCCCCTCTTTATAGTACGGCTATCTATCCTATAATGTAACCACACCCACTAGGTGTCTTGGTTACTAAAACATAACCCTTAATCATATACCTTTGCCTTGATCACGTAGGGTTGTGTCCAAATCCAAGTGTGGCCATCATGATCACCATGTCCATCTTGCCACCAACCTTGGAATGCACTAATCCTCATATGCTACATACAACTTAGGCATAGGATTAGTACTTAGGCATTGTCACTAATTACCAACACCAAACATAGAGCTTTCAAATGTACACCACTTTAGGGCTCTGTAGTTTCAAATCCAGGCCGAACTAGCTTAAGCTCTTATTAGCAAAGTTGAAGCCCTCACATAGCTCTACAATTTTGCTAATATCACCTATCTCTAACTCAGGCTGGTTTAGGAGTTAAGCTTTGATCTTTATCGGCAGTCAGTCATCTTTCTGACTGAAACTCAGTTTTAGTTTTCTTGTGACCTACTTTGGAGAGCTATAACTCCCTAAATAAACCAAATTAGTCCAAGCTCCAATTGACTATGTTGTAGTACTACAGTAGCTCTACAAAATTGTTGTTACCACCTACCACTGAATCGGGCTAGATTAGGAGATATGAGGTGATGAAATCCCACTGTCAGTCGTGCCATTAACACCGATTCAGAGGTTTCAGTCGCTCAACGTGGCCGACCATTTCAGAGACTAGCCACCGCGTGGCATCCATGCCCGCCCTTTCCTCCACGTCGCGCACACGAGCTCACTGATGAAAACTAGACCGACACCTCGCTCACCCTCTTGCTCACTTGCCATTTCAATTTGTCACCGTCGTCTCCATTAAGTCGAACGGCAGCTGGAGGTGAACGACCACCGCACCACCGCGCTGTTGCACTGCCGACCCAGCTAGCGCAACCACCGCCCCGCCTTGACTCCCGCTACACCCTTAACCTTCTCTCGTCGTGAGTTTTGCCACGGTAAGGCGGCAATACCACTCCACCGCCGTAGTAACCTCACTGGAATCCTCCCGCCCGAGCCCTCATGTCACAGAACCTCCTAATTATGATGGCCCACAAGTACCCGTCATTGCCATAATGACCTCTGACAGCCGTACTTATGTTCACCATAACTTAAAAGGCCTGCTTTCCTCCAAACAGGATCCAATCACAGAAGTATTGCAATATTACAACAGTTTATTCAAAATATTCAACAGAGTAAAGTAGCGGAAGTCTTACAATAACTTAGGGTTACAAACCAGTTTTTCAAATCTCAAACCTTATGTAACATTATTACAAACCAGTAGTAGAGAAGTATCGGTAGTAACTTTATTACATCACATAAGCGAGATGCCTTGCCCAAAGGCCACACAGTCTACTCGTCGTCACTTTCTTCAACCACGACGGTCATACAACAAGGCTCAAAGCAGACTTGTTCATGAACCGCACCTGCAACAAGAGGTTCAACAAACCCTGAGTACGAGAGTACTCAACAAGACTTACCCGACTAAGACAAAGACTCCAAGGGCATGCTAGCTTTAGGGAATCAAGGTACGGGAAATCCAGAATCAAAATTTTCTTTTACAGAAAAACTTACTAAGGTAAGTCCTTATCTTCGACATTTTACTTTTACCATTGATGGTTCATTAACCAACTCTAGGTGACCCTAATCTAGATCAAAGTAATTATCATCAAAACCTTTCTCGTTCTTTCTTTCATTCCAGTTCTTAACTACGATGCAAGTCAGGTGATCAAGTCTCCATAACCGAGGAGCAACGACGATTCAAACCGATTATACCTAGCTGGGGATCCCTAACATCACGACATATGTAGAACCGAATCTGCATATATCAACCCTCATTTAGATCTTCCAAAACCAGAACGTGTCCATCGCCACCCGAGAGTACAGTACTCCTCGAACCCGGCCCGATTCTAGCCCTGAGGGTACACGCTACTCCCGCCATCTCTCCACTCCCAGTGCGAGGTTAGACGTTCTCGTAATGGAATCACCAACATTTTGGGCTTACCCAAGGCATGAGGCTAGTTGCAAAGTCTTGAACACAACAGGCTTACAACGAACGGACCTTAACCGACAAGGCGGAAACACTACATTGAGACTCCTTTCCCAATGCATGTTAGCAGTGGCCAAACCACCCGCCCGATCTTTCAAGTTCATTCTCATATTTCAATATTCATTAAGTATGCCGTCATGGCTATGCAAACATTTCATTTAAAAGCTTAACTTCTAAGTATAGCGAAGCATACTACGCATTTTCCGTAAAACAGGTATCAAGGTGATATCGTAATAATCAAGGATGATAATGCAGCAATTGGGTTATCACTCAACTCCTAATTACTTAATGCAATAAACCATAGTATAAATAATAAAACATTTGTAAAACTCAAGGTAGGGTTTAAATGCACCGGGGCTTGCCTTGCTCTGACACGACGACTAACTTAGACTCGAGGACTCCAACGTCTGGTCCGGAACCCACCGACGATCGCTCTTCTCCGGAAGCTTGCTCGGCGACTTCGACTTCTTCGAAAGCGGAAACTAGACGAGTACATAACATGCTTTAACATGATGCTCGATGATAAACATGATGCTTGATGATAACATGCCACGAGTTACGATTTGAGTACAACTTCCCTTCACGGTACAGTCGAAAACAGAAAACCTACTAACTAGCGGTGACAAGTCTAGCGATACCAGCTTTTAACCTAAGCAAGTTACTAACGAGCTCAAACATGGAATTAAGGTGCCAAAGATCACCAAAGAGTAGTGACCTAAGGACATCACTCAATCAAATGGGCACACAACACTTAAAGTTCTCAAATTAACATTTATTTACTATTTAAAAAAATTGGGGCATAATTAATAGTTGATCAAATTTTATCTAAACAAGCTCAAACTTTTTCTATGGGTTAAGAATGATTTAAAACAGTGTCATAATAAATTTCATAATTTTTAGATTAATAAATTAATTATTAAAATTCCTAGAAGTTGCATTTAATCTTTATTGGAACTAATTAATTCTACTGCACAAAGTATTCAAATTCATGATTTAACATTTTTCCTAGATAGTTTATACATTGAGAAGCTTACACAAAAATTTTCATGAATTTTGGAACTCTACACAAATTTTAGTGAAATAAACAAATAATAGCACTATTCATTTATTTGAAAAAGAAAAACAAAAACGAAATCCGAACCGGGCCGATCCCCTCCTTCCCTCCGGTCCGGCCCAGCCGAGTGGCCCATGCGCCCGTGTGCTCACCCGCGCTCTCGCTGGCCCAGCAGCGCGGCCCAGCAGGCGGCCCGCTCCGCGCCCGCGCCCGCGCGCGCGGCTGCCTCTCCCTCTCTCTCACTGACAGCGTGGCCCCGCCTGTCATCCCTCACCTCCGTCTCCCCCCTCTCTCCCGTGCTCTCAGCTTCGCCCACACGGTGGCCGGCCGGCGGTCAAGACCTCGGTCGACTATCCAGCGCTACCACAACGTTCGACACCTTCTCCCGAGTCCATGGCACTAGTCTACAGCTCGTCTCGAGCTCCGGTGACCCTTCACCGACGACGGTGGTGGACCATGGCCGACGGTGAGCCATGAAAACGCATCTCTAAGCATGCAACGATCAAACTAAAGGCGTAGCAAGGATCGGTGGCTCACAGTGATCACGTTGGTGCTCTTGCTGGCGGCTGGGAGGGGCTGGAGTGGCCTGGCCACGTGGGGGCGGCGATGGCAGTGAAGTCTGACCGGGCGCGAGGAAGACGCCGGCTATCCGCGTGAAACGGGCGGTAGGGGTGGGGGTGAATGGCTAGGGAGATGCACGGAAGCGATGCGGTCTTGCTGGTGCAATTAGCGTGGCCAGAGGAGGCTTGACTACGGCTGCGGCGAGCGGCGGAGCTAGCGGCGGCGGCGATGGCGAAAACAGAGAAGAAAGAAAAACGACGGCGACCTCGACGTATTTATAGATAACGGTCATGGAGCTGGTCTCTGGAAGACGCACGAGGTCGCGCTGGCGGTCGAGGGCGCGCCTGGAAGCTGGCCGAAGCCGTCCGGCGTCTCACCGGCGCCCATGCCGGCCGGTGGCCGTCGGTGATTGGTGCGGCACTGTAGCTACCCCCCAAACTCTGAATTTCAAACTAGTTTTTCAAATTACTTTCAAATTCATGTAACAACTTGAAAAACTTCCAATCTATGAAATCTTCAGAATTTCAAGCTCTACAAGTTTTGTATTGAACACTTTTTCAAATTCTAACTGGATTTTGAAATTTGAGTTTAAATTCAAAAGGGGACACATTTTTGGGATTTGGTAATTTAGAAATTACTTTTGATTTCATATTGAAACTTCAAAATCTCCAAACACCAAAGTTGTACATGTCAACAAGACCTACAACTTTGCTGTTCAAAACATTTTCAAATTCTGCGTCCATTTTGAAATCTTAGTTTGGGGACAAAAAATGAATTAAATTTGAAATTTGTTTATTTTCAAAATCGCTCCACATTTTACACTAAAACTTTGAAAACTCAAAACACCAACGTTGTAGCCCTTGAAAATTTCTACAAACTTGGTTTTGAACTTTTTCCCAAATTTTGCTTAGATTTTGAATTATTTCAAAAGGGGTAAAACAGGGTTTTGAAATTTAGGGTTTTCGGAGGAATTTTCAATTGGAATTTGTTGCTACTATGATTTGTGATTACTTAGTGATCAAAACCTCACCCAAGGGCATCATTTGGACCAACATGACATGGTTGACCAAATGCCACTCTTGGTTGACCAATTTAGCTTTTGAAATTATTTTCCATTTTTCCCCAAATTTGAATTTGAATTCGAATCGTAAAACTCGTAACAAGTTTTGGGTCTCCAACTCAAACTCAAACTTGGAGCTTCATTTTAGTGTTGTACTTGAGCTCATACCCTACACTTGACACTAGTGTGTAACACGGTCACACACCTCAAATTACGCAGGGCATGGACTAAGTATTTGCGGTGGCATTCGAAATTAGGGTTTTCGGGTTCGAAACACACCACTGAGAAGCACATCCAATCTAGATAAGTAAACTTGTTTTAGTTGATGCATAACAATGTTGACCTAATCATGGATGCTTTGCGATGCATTATGATGACATGGCAGGTTAATTAGCACTATAACACCCGGGGTGTTACAGCCCATCCCCCTTAAAGAAATCTCATCCCGAGATTTAAAGCCTTGAGTTAAGTAATGGAAAAGGAAACGTGTCAAGCAAACACGTCCAAGACTTGTCTATAAAACAGGTAGGGGGTTTTCTACATTACAAAGGTTTGAAAAGGATAGGTTATAGTTTAAAGAAGAAATTGCAGCCTAGATAGAAGCAAAGAACTCAGGGAAATTCTCCAACAGGTAATCTTCCGATTCCCAGGTGGCTTCCTCTTCTGAATGTTGATTCCATTGTATCCTATTCTATTTAGTTGTTCTACTTCAGGTAACACGATCTTTTTGATCCAAAACTCGGACAGGATGTTCAGAATATGTCAAATCCGGTTCAAGTTCAACTCCATCAACATCAACCACTTGATCATGTACTTGCAGACACTTCTTCATTTGTGATACATGAAATACATTGTGCACGGCTGACAGTTGTTCAGGCAGCTTTAACTTATATGCCACCTTTCCACATTGTTGAATGATTTGAAATGGACCAATATAACGTGGTGCGAGTTTGCCTTTGACTCCAAATCGGTTAACTGCCTTCATGGGTGATACTTTCAAATAAACATAATCCTCTACTTGGAATACCAAAGGTCTACGCCTTTTATTAGCATAACTCTTTTGTCTGGACTGAGCAACTTTCAAATTATTCTGGATCTGTCTAACTTTTTCTTCTGTTTATTTCACAAGATCAACACCGAAAAACCATCTTTCTCCCGGTTCTGACCAATTCAATGGAGTTCTGCACCTGCGGCCATACAATGCTTCAAACGGTGCCATTTTGATACTCTCTTGATAACTATTATTGTAGGAGAATTTTGCTAAAGGTAACCACTCGTCCCAAGTGTCTGAATAATTAAGTGCACATGACCTTAACATGTCTTCTAGAATTTGATTGACCCTTTCAGTCTGACCACTTGTTTGCGGATGATAAGCGGTACTGTGCAGAAGTTTTGTATCTAGGGACTCATGTAAGTGTCTCCAAAAACTGTTAACAAACTGTGTACGTCTATCAGATACAATGGTCTTTGGTACCCCGTGAAGACTCAGGATTCGTGCAATATATATTCTTGCATAAGTTATAGCAGAATAGTACACCTTAACTGGAATAAAATGAGATGACTTTGTCAGTCGGTCCACAATGACCCAAATTGAATCAAAGCCTCTTGAGGTCTTGGGTAACCCAGTAATGAAATCCATACTGATATCTTCCCATTTCCAGGATGGAATGGGCAAGGGTTGTAACATTCCTGCCGACTTCAAGTGTACTGCCTTCACTTTACAACAAGTGTCACATCTGGCAACATACTTGGTGATCTCAATTTTCATTTTGGTCCACCAGAATCTCTGTTTCAAATCTTGATACATCTTATTACTCCCTGGATGAATAGAAAACCTTGTACTATGTGCTTCATCAAGAATGAGCTGACGTAATTCTGGAACCTTTGGGACCACTAGCCGGTTCTTGAACCACAACACATCTGTATCATCAATACTGAAATCTGTTTGTTGACCATTTCTAACTCTTTCTTTGATGTGAGCTATTCTGGAATTCTTTCTCTGAGCAGATACAATCTGATCTTTGATTGTTGATTCTACTGTGACATTAGTCAACTGACCTTGTTGAACCATTTCAATATTCAACCTTTCCAATTCATAACATAAACTGTAATCCATTGACTTCACAGTCATACAATTGCAATGATTCTTTCTACTGAGTGCATCAGCAACAACATTCGCTTTTCCAGGGTGATAGTGTACTTCTAAATCATAGTCCTTTATTAACTCAAGCCACCTTCTTTGCCTCATATTCAATTCTGACTGAGTAAAGATATACTTTAAGCTCTTGTGATCTGTATACATGTGGCAAGTATTACCTAACAAGTAATGACGCCAGATTTTTAATGCATGAACCACAGCTGCTAGTTCAAGATCATGTGTCGGATAATGTTCTTCATGGCGCTTCAACTGTCTCGAGGCATAAGCAATTACTCTGCCTTCTTGCATCAATACACAACCAAGGCCAATACCGAGGCATCACAGTAAACATCAAATGGCTTTTCAATATCTGGTTGTGCCAAAACTGGAGCTGTTGTCAGTGACTTCTTTAGAATTCTAAAAGCTTGCTCACATTCTGGAGACCATATAAACTTAGTTTGATTCTTCAACAACTCTGTGATTGGCTTGGCTACCTTTGAAAAGTCAGGTATGAATCGACGGTAATAACCCGCCATTCCTAGAAAACTTCGGACTTCATGAACTGAGATTGGTGGTTTCCAATTCAGAATATCTTTCACCTTGCCAGGATCTACTGCTACTCCTTCGGCTGATAACACATGTCCTAAGAATTGCACTTCCCTTAACCAAAACTCACATTTGCTGAACTTGGCATACAGTTGATGATCTCTTAGACGAGTCAGAACAACTCTGAGATGTTCAACATGCTCTTCTTCACTTTTGGAGTATACCAGAATATCATCAATAAAAACAACCACAAACTTGTCAAGTTCTGGCATGAAAACTGAGTTCATCAAATACATGAAATGTGCCGATGCATTGGTGAGACCAAAAGACATAACTAGGTACTCATACAGTCCATATCTGGTGGTGAATGCAGTCTTTGGGATATCTTCAGGTCGAATCTTGATTTGATAGTACCCTGATCGAAGATCGATCTTTGAAAATACCTTTGCCCCCGCAAGCTGATCAAAGAGTAGATCAATGCGAGGCAACATATATTTGTTCTTAATGGTTACTTCATTCAATGGCCTATAATCAACACACATCCTTAAAGTCTGATCTTTCTTCTTGACAAAAAGAGCCGGACATCCCTATGGTGAGGAACTGGGTCTGATAAAACCTTTGTCACGTAACTCTTGCAATTGATCCTTAAGTTCTGCCAATTCATTGGGTGGCATTCTGTAAGCTCTCCGGGATATTGGGGCAGTACCCAGTTTTAACTCAATCACAAACTCTACATCTCTGTCCGGTGGCAGACCTGGTAGATCATCTGGAAACACATCTGGAAATTCACAGACTACTGGTATATCACAAATCTCCTGTACTAAAGTTGCACATAACATTTCAACTGTTCTTTTTGGGATAGGAATTTGGATAAGAAGATGAGATTTATTATCTGGCAGGTTCAACCTTATAGTTCTATGCAGTGCATCTATAAGGGCTCCTCGTTGGTACATCCAATTCATACCCAGGATTACATCTATATCCTGTTTCTATAATATTATCATTGAGGTAGGGAATATATGCCCACCTAACTCTATAGGTACGTCACGTACCATCTCCTTAGTACACAGTCGTCCCCCGGGCGACTGAATAAAGAAATCTTCTTGTGTTCCCATAATTGGAATGTCATGCTTAACAATAAAGGTGCGATTTATGAATGTATGCGATGCACCTAAATCAAATAACAGTACTGCTGGATGATTAGCAACATGGAACATACCCATCATAACAGGTTCTCCCTCTGGAATTGCACTCGCTTGAGTGTAGAACACACGTCCGGTCTTCTTCTTCTCACCCTTACCCTTCTGAGCATTCAGATTATTATTCTTGCTCTGAGGTTGTTGCTGTTGTGGTACAAGAGCTCTGGGATAATTAGGATTATACTGCCTTAGATACGGGCAGTCCTTGGAAAAGTGACCTAGGTTTCCACAATTGTAGGAGGGAAAGTTATGGGTTACTGGAGTCTGGTTTCGAACACCAGGGGCATTCGGCTACTGTGGATATTGCGGGATTGCGGCAGGACAAAAAAACGTCTGCGGCTGATATTGCGGTGGACGATAAGTTGGGTGGAAATGGTTCTGAGGGTGGTAAACAAACTTCTGGCGCTTCTTAATGCCGCCAGACGGGCTACAAAACACTTGCTTCTTTTTCTTCGACTCTTTATGTAGACGAGACTTTTCTTCTGACGCAATAGCCACATTGACTATCTCATGGTACGTGGCATTATAGCAGGTGACCAATGCTTCCTGGATCCTGGTACTCAAACCTCTCATAAAACAACTCTTCTTCTTCGCATCGGTGTTCACATATTCAGCTGCATACTGGGACAGGTGATTGAATTTACCCACATACTGTAGAACTGTCTGGTTCCCTTGCTTCAGCGAGAGAAACTCTTCTAACTTTATGGCCATGACACCATCTGGGATATAGTGTGCTCTGAAGGCATCACGAAACTCCTGCCAAGTGACACGGTGGCCAGCAGGCCGTGCGGCGACCAGATTCGCCCACCACGCCCCTGCGGCACCTCTAAGTTGTTGTGCTGCAAACACGGGTTTCTGGTGCTCCGTGCACTGTAAAAGTTCAAACTTTTGCTCCATGGTACGGAGCCAGTCATTTGCCTCTAGCGGCTCATCTGCCTTTGAGAACACTAGTGGACGGGTATCAGAGAAATCCACATAAGTGGTTTCTCCTCCATTATTACGGCCTCGACGACCCTGATTTCCATTCTGATTCTGATTCTGAGCCAACAAGGTAGTGGCATTAACCAGTGCGGCAATAGCTTCTACCAAGGTAGGTGGAAACGGTGGGGGATTCGGAGTATTATCCCCTTCCTGGGAAGTTCCAGAACCGTCCATCTGTTGTACACCAACCATGTTTATTTACATCACTTTATTGAATTAAAAAGCAGTTAGTACAGTACTTGTACACACACACAAACTTATCTTACATTATTTTCATTACAAACTTGCTCGTAAGCAAGAAACTACCCACTAGGGTTCTTAGAAAACAGGAAAGACTACTATGTTACATAACCATCCATGTCGACACCTCACTCCTCATCAGCATCGCTGATCACGATCACTCCATCCTCAACCTCTGGAGCACTTGCACCAGTGACATGACTTGCATCATCCCCACTTTCCATCATGGGTTCACCTTCTTCCGGATCTTCTTCCTCATTGTCCTCTCCACCAGGAACAACCATGACACCAACATCATCTTCCACTGCCTGGGGCTGATGATTGGGATTCATCAGATCATGTAGCCTATGGACCTCCTCATGCAGAATGGTGTTGTACTGCTCCAGGTGTGTCGCATAAAGCTCCAACTCACGAACACGAGCCCTGGCTTCTGTCTCCTTTTCTAGAGACTCATTCTGGAACTGTTTCCAAAAACGCATGTTGCGCTTCAGTCGCTCTACCTCTGATGTAAGCCTTGCAACCTCTGATTCCGAATCCGGGTTCAGATTGCGGCTACTGCTTGCTCCATCACCTCTGACGGCCAACTGATGATGTGGCACTCCTTGCGGTCCACTTTTCTTGCAAGGAGTCGTCTTCACATGTGCCATCCTAAAGCAAGATAGATTTAGATCGAAAAGAACAGATATGAGGGATCTGAAGGTTAGCATGAATAGGATTGAACCTTACTTAACCCAAACCACTTTAAAAGGGAAGGTAACTTAAGCAGGTTAATTAAACATGATGCATGCATCGTACTTACGATCTAGCAGAAAAGATTAAGTAACACAAGCAATATTTATAACATAGGGCATTATAGCATGATACTTCACTACGAAGCTTTCAAATATGAGCTAAGGAAACTATAGAATAGATTAAGATAAGCAAAAGCAATTTGGACCAAAATATCCATATTAAGTTTATTTGACCCAAAACATTTTGAAGTTTTGCAAAGTAATACTACAATAACTCGAGTGATTATGCTCTGGTGCCAGCTGTCACAGAACCTCCTAATTATGATGGCCCACAAGTACCCGTCATTGCCATAATGACCTCTGACAGCCGTACTTATATTCACCATAACTTAAAAGGCATGCGTTCCTCCGAACAGGATCCAATCACAGGAGTATTGCAATATTACAACAGTTTATTCAAAATATTCAACAGAGTAAAGTAGCGGAAGTCTTACAATAACTTAGGGTTACAAACCAGTTTTTCAAATCTCAAACCTTATGTAACATTATTACAAACCAGTAGTAGAGAAGTATCGGTAGTAACTTTATTACATCACATAAGCGAGATGCCTTGCCCAAACGCCACACAGTCTACTCGTCGTCACTTTCTTCAACCACGACGGTCATGCAACAAGGCTCGAAGCAGACTTGTTCATGAACCGCACCTGCAACAAGGGGTTCAACAAACCCTGAGTACGAGAGTACTCAACAAGACTTACCCGACTAAGACAAAGACTCCAAGGGCATGCTAGCTTTAGGGAATCAAGGTACGGGAAATCCAGAATCAAAATTTTCTTTTGCAGAAAAGCTTACTAAGGTAAGTCCTTATCTTCAACATTTTACTTTTACCATTGATGGTTCATTAACCAACTCTAGGTGACCCTAATCTAGATCAAAGTAATTATCATCAAAACCTTTCTCATTCTTTCTTTCATTCTAGTTCTTAACTACGATGCAAGTCAAGTGATCAAGTCTCCATAACCGAGGAGCAATGACGATTCGAACCGATTATACCCAGCTGGAGATCCCTAACATCACGACATATGTAGAACCGAATCTGCATATATCAACCCTCATTTAGATCTTCCAAAACCAGAACGTGTCCATCGCCACCCGAGAGTACAGTACTCCTCGAACCCGGCCCGATTCTAGCCCTGAGGGTACACGCTACTCCCGCCATCTCTCCACTCCCAGTGCGAGGTTAGACGTTCTCGTAATGGAATCACCAACATTTTGGGCTTACCCAAGGCATGAGGCTAGTTGCAAAGTCTTGAACACAACAGGCTTACAACGAACGGACCTTAACCGACAAGGCGGAAACACTACATTGAGACTCCTTTCCCAATGCATGTTAGCAGTGGCCAAACCACCCGCCCGATCTTTCAAGTTCATTCTCATATTTCAATATTCATTAAGTATGCCGTCATGGCTATGCAAACATTTCATTTAAAAGCTTAACTTCTAAGTATAGCGAAGCATACTACGCATTTTCCGTAAAACAGGTATCAAGGTGATATCGTAATAATCAAGGATGATAATGCAGCAATTGGGTTATCACTCAACTCCTAATTACTTAATGCAATAAACCATAGTATAAATAATAAAACATTTGTAAAACTCAAGGTAGGGTTTAAATGCACCGGGGCTTGCCTTGCTCTGACACGACGACTAACTTAGACTCGAGGACTCCTACGTCTGGTCCGGAACCCACCGACGATCGCTCTTCTCTGGAAGCTTGCTCGGCGACTTCGACTTCTTCGAAAGCGGAAACTAGACGAGTACATAACATGCTTTAACATGATGCTCGATGATAAACATGATGCTTGATGATAACATGCCATGAGTTACGATTTGAGTACAACTTCCCTTCACGGTACAGTCAAAAACAGAAAACCTACTAACTAGCGGTGACAAGTCTAGCGATACCAGCTTTTAACCTAAGCAAGTTACTAACGAGCTCAAACATGGAATTAAGGTGCCAAAGATCACCAAAGAGTAGTGACCTAAGGACATCACTCAATCAAAAGGGCACACAACACTTAAAGTTCTCAAATTAACATTTATTTACTATTTAAAAAAATTAGGGCATAATTAATAGTTGATCAAATATTATCTAAACAAGCTCAAACTTTTTCTATGGGTTAAGAATGATTTAAAACAGTGTCACAATAAATTTCATAATTTTTGGATTAATAAATTAATTATTAAAATTCCTAGAAGTTGCATTTAATCTTTATTGGAACTAATTAATTCTACTGCACGAAGTATTCAAATTCATGATTTAACATTTTTCCTAGATAGTTTATACATTGAGAAGCTTACACAAAAATTTTCATGAATTTTGGAACTCTACACAAATTTTAGTGAAATAAACAAATAATAGCACTATTCATTTATTTGAAAAAGAAAAACAAAAACGAAATCCGAACCGGGCCGATCCCCTCCTTCCCTCCGGTCCGGCCCAGCTGAGCGGCCCATGCGCCCGCGCGCTCGCCCGCGCGCTCGCTAGCCCAGCAGCGCGGCCCAGCAGGCGGCCCGCTCCGCGCCCGCGCCCGCGCACGCGGCTGCCTCTCCCTCTCTCACTGACAGCGTGGCCCCGCCTGTCATCCCTCACCTCCGTCTCCCCCTTTCTCTCCCGCGCTCTCAGCTTCGCCCGCACGGTGGCCGGCCGGCGGTCAAGACCTCGGTCGACTATCCAGCGCTACCACAACGTTCTACACCTTCTCCTGAGTCCATGGCACTAGTCTATAGCTCGTCTCGAGCTCCGGTGACCCTTCACCGACGACGGTGGCGGACCGTGACCGACGGTGAGCCACGAAAACGCGTCTCCAAGCATGCAACGATCAAACTAAAGGCGTAGCAAGGATCGGTGGCTCACAGTGATCACGTTGGTGCTCTTGCTGGCGGCTGGGAGGGGCTGGAGTGGCCTGGCCACGTGGGGGCGGCGATGGCAGTGAAGTCCGACCGGGCGCAAGGAAGACGGCGGCTATCCGCGCGAAACGGGCGGTAGGGGTGGAGGTGAATGGCTAGGGAGATGCACGGAAGCGATGTGGTCTTGCTGGTGCAATTAGCGTGGCCGAAGGAGGCTTGACGACGGCTGCGGTGAGCGGCGGAGCTAGTGGTGGCGGCGATGGCGAAAACAGAGAAGAAAGAAAAACGACAGCGACCTCAACGTATTTATAGATAACGGTCGCGGAGCTGGTCTCTGGAAGACGCGCGAGGTCGCACTGGCGGTCGAGGGCGTGCCTGGAAGCTGGCCGAAGCCGTCCGGCGTCTCGCCGGCGCCCATGCCGGCCGGTGGCCGTCGGTGATTGGTGCGGCACTGTAGCTACCCCCAAACTCTGAATTTCAAACTGATTTTTCAAATTACTTTCAAATTCATGTAACAACTTGAAAAACTTCCAATCTATGAAATCTTCATAATTTCAAGCTCTACAAGTTTTGTATTGAACACTTTTTCAAATTCTAACTGGATTTTGAAATTTGAGTTTAAATTCAAAAGGGGACACATTTTTGGGATTTGGTAATTTAGAAATTACTTTTGATTTCATATTGAAACTTCAAAATCTCCAAACACCAAAGTTGTACATGTCAACAAGACCTACAACTTTGCTGTTCAAAACATTTTCAAATTCTGCCTCCATTTTGAAATCTTAGTTTGGGGACAAAAATGAATTAAATTTGAAATTTGTTTATTTTCAAAATTGCTCCACATTTTACACTAAAACTTTAAAAACTCAAAACACCAAAGTTGTAGCCCTTGAAAAGTTCTACAAACTTGGTTTTGAACTTTTTCCCAAATTTTGCTTAGATTTTGAATTATTTCAAAAGGGGTAAAATAGGGTTTTGAAATTTAGGGTTTTCGGAGGAATTTTCAATTGGAATTTGTTGCTACTATGATTTGTGATTACTTAGTGATCAAAACCTCACCCAAGGGCATCATTTGGACCAACATGACATGGTTGACCAAATGCCACTCTTGGTTGACCAATTTAGCTTTAGAAATTATTTTTCATTTTTCCCCAAATTTGAATTTGAATTCGAATCGTAAAACTCGTAACAAGTTTTGGGTCTCCAACTCAAACTCAAACTTGGAGCTTCATTTTAGTGTTGTACTTGAGCTCATACCCTACACTTGACACTAGTGTGTAACACGGTCACACACCTCAAATTACGCAGGGCATGGACTAAGTATTTGTGGTGGCATTCGAAATTAGGGTTTTCGGGTTCGAAACACACCACTGAGAAGCACATCCAATCTAGATAAGTAAACTTGTTTTAGTTGATGCATAACAATGTTGACCTAATCATGGATGCTTTGCGATGCATTATGATGACATGGCAGGTTAATTAGCACTATAACGCCCGGGGTGTTACACCTCACCGTGGTTCCGCCTCTCCGTTGCATTCCTCTCCCCCTCGAGCTTAGTCACGGCAATGGGGGCTCACTGTCGCCGGCACACGCCACCTAGCGCCGCCGCACCCGCCATTACCGGCGGCAGGCCTGTTCCGGCTAACCCTAGAGACCCTGAGACCCCTTCATCGGTGCGGAATCACATGGGGAGCGCGTAGGTGCTCTCGGCTTCGTCGGCCGTTGAGCCGCCGGCGAGCTACCGCCGCCGCCTCCTCCCTCCCCTATCTGGTGTCTATGACGTGCGGGGCCGCGTGTCGGCGTCCCTCCCCTGTCTTGGCTCGGTTGAGCCAGCGAGCTGGGCCGAGCCGCGAGCTAGGTTGAGCCACGTGCGAGGCCAAGCGGTTAAGCCGGGCCAGCCCAGTTAGGTTGAGGAAGCGATTTTTGTTTTTATTTATTTCACAGATTTGATGCTAGATTCAAAAATTCATATCTCTTGATTGGTAGCTCCAAATGATATGATTCAAAATGTGTTGTGCTCTATGTGGGTCTAGTTTATTATAAAAATATAATGTGTGCCATGTTTTATGATGAAATAAATAGTTATTATTTATCTCTTTTATTCATATGGAAAAAGGAGAAAATGATATCTTTTTTTGTGAAGCTCCAAATGATATTAAATTTTTATAGTGAACTGCTCATATCATGAATAGATTATGGTTAAATTTTCATGCAATTTGGATGTAGTTTGGTGGAGTTATGTAATTATCTTGTTTGCTTGGATGGATCTTGTGTGAATATTCATAATTTTTCTATAGATCCCGTAAGGGTGAAACTTGGTGAGTGTTGTTCTTATGTTAGAAAGATGCTAGGAAAAATATGAAATATATTGTTTGATACTTTTCAATAGGGTTTCCTATTTATGCTAGAAATAGACATGTCATCTGTTATTTTTGATATATCAAGTTCTGCTCATCCAATTGATTGGAAATTTTTATGGTAGCCTATGTGAAGCATGAGGTGGCTACTGTAATTTTTGTAGATTTTTATATATAGTTTTACTGTATGTTGCTTTAATCCCCTAATTAACTAAATAAATTATAAAAGAATATTAAATAATTTATTTAGAAGTTGGCACTATACTTTCTGATGTTCCTTTGATATGCACAACAAGTTGGCAAACTTGGTTTGGTCCAATTGTACTTTTGAATCGTCACTAAATATTGAATTTAGTGAATCTGCCATTTCTGGACAGATTTGCTAGTTAAGAGAATTAACCTATGATAATGATGCTTTCATGCTTGGGGAACTATAACAAAGTTGTTAATAACCTCATGAACTAGTTGCTGGTAAAATTTGGTGATATTTGGACATATAGTTTAGAAATGGTAGCTGTCCCAAGCTGGGTTCAGCTTTAGAAGTGCTCTCTGTCTTCTAGAACAGATTCTGTACATGTGCTATTTTGACTTGGTAAATGATGAAATCATGCTTAGAGGTTTATAAATGAAATATAGACAATTTCATAAGCTTTCCATATTGTCCTCTTTCAAGTCATTTGGATTTGTAGAACTCCAGTTATGAATGTTCTTAGCTACTGCTGATAACTTGTTGGAAATGTTAAATTGCTGGAATCTTGTTATGTGTGTGTTTAGTCTTAACCTTGTGGCACTTAGTGGTTTCTTAGAGATGTTCAAATATGTTAATACCAGAGGGGAAATTTGTACCTAAACTTGAAGTGATTTGAATAGAGCACCACATAACTTGGTTTTGTGCTTACGATGTTGCTATGTCATTACACCCATTTTCACATCATTCATGCATGTTCATAAATCATCATGTCATCCTTGGTGCATACATAAAATTCATGGGGTGCATATACATGCAATAGGTGTGCCGAGAATCGTGTTACAAGCGAAGTTTCGCTAGGTGTGGAACCCGAAGTTGAAGTCCGTTCAGAAGCCGGAGGTCCAGTCCGACGAAGCCGGAAAAGACGTGAGAACCGTTCTTGAAGCCGATCTTTGATCTATCTTCTTTCAGTTAAGGCAAGCCCCAGAGCATTATAAGCCTTCTACTTTTAAAGCAATTATCTATCTCTACATGTTATATGTATTGTTGCATTACGTGATAGGAGTTGGTTGAAAACCCTTGCTGCATTGATAACACTCCTTGTCCAGCGATTCGAACCTTGAATCCTATGTAGACAGGATCATATCTATGCTTAGCCCTGCTAAATTAGACCGGTAGAAGTCGGGTGATTTCATGTCACATGCGAGATATAGGGCTTTGTCAGGTCACGGTTGGCTATATTTGCTATGGTGGAAATGAAACCATGTGTTAAAGAAATAAAATGAGACTGGGCGGGATGACGATAGTGAAGCAGCAAGGCATGGAGGTCTTGGGTGTTGATCTATCCCCGTCTGTGTCGATTAAGGATTGAGACCTGAAGCCTTCTATGTCATTTTGAACGCATGCCTGACATTTAGCTGGCCGGCCTGAGGTTGCCGACTGCGAAGCCTAGTAGCTCAACTCAGGCTGCGAAGTCGAAAAGCGAAAGTCGCCTCGGAAGGGAGCCAGAGGGTCCAAGGGCAGGTGAGTTAAAAGTCCTAAGCATCCTGGCCACTGGTATCCCCGAGAACGCGGCGCTGTTCGGGCCTATCCTGAGTTGTACCAAAGGTTATCTACGGCTGCCTTTAGCGTGGTTTGCCGGGTGAGTGTCAGGAATACCCCTCAGCTGAGTTGGAATCGATTCGAGTCGCCGTCTCTCCCAGATAGTGAGAAACTTGACTGGTTATCTCCAGCGTAGATACACTAATTATTAATGATGGTTCGAAAATTGATGATAATGATGATGATGGTGTTGACACCGTTTTTAGTACGTGTCAAAATGATCAGGAAAGGTTGATTAGCAAGGGAGAGATTGCCGTGTGAATTGATGGCCAAGGAGAACAAGTTTGTTTTAAGCGGTGGCAGTGTATGAATTTGATTGGGAATGTTGCCGATGAAGTCAAAGGTGTTATTGCCGATGCCGATGGAAGAAGGTTTGAAGACTGCAGCCGATGGAATAGGGAATGTGCCGATGGAAGGAGATCGAGGGTTGCTGCCGATGGAAAAGGGGATGTGCTGGTGGAAAGGAGACCAATAAGAATACCATCGTGATTAAGGCGGATCATGGAATAAAATAGGAATTGATTTCCTTGTTTACGATTAGTAGAGTCTGAGTTGTGTAAAAGTCATATTCTTAGATTTGAGTTTAGTATCCTAGTCGTATTCGATTATGTTTCTATAGATCAGGATATAAATATAGAGTGGAGGGCAATGTAATAGGGATCAATCAATATACATCAAAAAACAGCTTTTACTCTTATTTACATCTACTTTTCGGCGACTTCGTCAATTTGCATATTTTTCCTTTTTTACGAGTTCTCATCGATTCTGCGAGTTGCATTGCTCTAAGTGCAATTTTCGTCAATCCTCGAGTTCCGCGTGAGTACCTCTTGGCTGTGACTTCCGGGCGTATCGCTGTTGTCAGGACCAAAGTGCTCGTATCTTCATCCTTGTCGATTAACAGGTCAAATCGACTGGCACGCTTTGGATATCGACTTCGGGTATTAGCCCTTTGTGTTTGCAGATTCACTTTTGCATCAACACATCTTTTGGCACGCTCGGTGGGACAAGATCTAATCAAGATGCCTAATCATGAGATAGATGCTGGGAATATCATCGCAGTAACAGAAGAAGATCTTAAGGATGATCAGAAGCAGGCTATGGAGAGGGCTATTGAAGAATATAGACAGCTTTGCTTAAAGTCATTCAGCGTGAACAAAAGTGGACAAGTTATCCAGAAGCAGGACTTGTTGTTGCCTCGGCAGGTTACCTTTGATCCTAATCCTGGTAAACTTCAAGAGATGGTTAATTCTGCAGTGAATCATGCTTTAATTAATCACTCCAATGTGCTGTCCAATACTGTTCATAATGCTGTGATTCGAACTTTCAAAGAAGGGCCAGCGTCACATCATTACGTCGGGCCTGCTTATCATCAACCAGAAGCAGCATCTGCTGTTGCTCCATCGGCTCCTCCAGCCGTTGCGGGTATAGAGATTTCTTCTCCTCCAGTATCAGCAGGATTATCTAATGCACAGTCTACTCCGATTCGTCCAGATTCAGCATTATCAGGACGAGTTCAGCTTGGTACAGATCTATCAGCATCAGCTTTATCAGGTCCTGTACTACAGAGTAATCAAACTCCTGCTAATTGGTGGCGATATGGTATGCCTCCGGATCCATCTACTGTCAATCACGGATTATCTCAAGTGTTTGACGCAGCGGGAAAAACTCCTATAACATCGGCTGGTTTGCCGATAGCCCAAGCGCCTCAATATATTACAACCACTGCACAACCAAGTCTGGGAGGTTTTCAGGCGTCTCTAGGTCAAACATCTGGTTCAAGTCCATCGGCAAGTTTGTTACCGATGCAGCAGAAGGCTCCTGTAATCAGTCAACCTGGAGTACAGGTTATGCCTCAAGTTGGATATAATTACCCAGCAATGCCAGCAAGTTACCAGCCATCGGCAAATTCTGTGCCGATGAATACTAGTAATTGGTCAGGGCAGTTTTCTACTCAACATACAGTTCAGCCAAATCAGCAGGTCACAGGAGTTCATCAAGGTCACATGCATGCTGGTTTTCAGAATCAAGCATCGGCAGCTCAACCGATGAATCCTTTTCAGCAGATTAATGGACCACAGTTAGTAGCAAATATGCCAATTGCTGGAGATCGTGGACAACAAAGGTATGCAGAAGGATATCAACAGATGCCTCTAGCAGAGATTCAACCAAATCGTCAGCAAGATGTCGACGTTTTTTTGGGCCGATAAGATAGCAGAAATTATGAGAGATCAATTTGGGATCAAGCCCAAGGTTAATACTTATTCTTATCGGACTCCGTATCCTCCAGGCATATGATTTAATTCCTCTCCCAAATCGTTACAAAGTGCCAGATTTCACTAAATTCTCTGGGCAAAGACGATACATCAACCATGGAGCATGTTAATCGTTTTATTATTCAATGCGGAGAGGCAGCTTGTAGAGATGAATTGAGAGTTCGTCTGTTCTCGTCATCTCTATCTGGATCAGCATTTACGTGGTTTATTTCACTACCACCAAATTCTATTATCACTTGGGCTGATCTGGAAAAGCAATTTCATAAGTACTTTCTTTGCTGGAATTCATGAGAAGAAGCTTACCGATTTGGTAAAGATGAAACAGCGCAATGATGAATCGGTAGAAGGCTTCGTACAAAGGGCTACGAGATGTAAAGAATAAATGTTACAGTCTGGTATTGGATGATCGGCAGCTTACCGATTTAGCCTTTCAGGGATTATTGCCACACCTAAAGGACAGATATGCTTCTCAGGAGTTCGAAAGCCTCAGTCATTTAGTACAAAGGAATTTCTGATCAAGATACTAGAGTTTTTTGAACCTAAGAGAAATTGGAACAAGAAAATTTCATTTGTTGAAGAAGCGGAAGATTCTGATTCAGATAATGAACCAGTTATCGGTTTGGCAGAGTGGGTTAAGAATAAGAAGCCGATATCTTGTCCCTTTGGTCACAAAGAGCCAGAAAAGTTTACTTTTGATGTCACCAAAGCCGATAAAATATATTGATCTTTGCTTCAGGAGGGCCAGATTAAATTATCACCCAATCATGTGATCCCATCAGCAGAAGAGTTGAAGCATATGCTGTATTGCAAGTGGCACAATGCAACTTCACATAGTACCAATGATTGCAAGGTGTTTAGACAGCAATTACAGTTAGCTATTGAGTCTGGCAGATAAAATTTGGCAATTCCAAGATTCAAAAGCCAATGAAAATTGATCAACATCCTTTTCCAACAAATATGTTGGACGCTGAAGGGAAAAGTTAAGGTGTTGGACGTCGGAAGCCTGCTGAAAAGAATGCATCAGTAGATCCCCAACATCGGATAACTACCGATGATGCAAAAGGCAAGGGGCTATTGACAGAGGGTGGCGGTTCTGGGAGGCCTCCTCGATCTGGCATCGTGATTACCCATCAAAGACAACACGAAGGATGGCGTCAGCGAAGGGACCGGTATAGACGACAACAAGAGGAAAGGCGTCAAGAAGAGTGGAATCGGCATAAGGATCATTGGAATTGTCCATTTTTTATTCATTGTTGGGAAGAAGGTATTAAGTTACCTACTGTTGAAAATTGTCCAGAGTGTAATGGCTATTATGGAGTTAATTATCCTGGCAAGACGATTTCAATCTGGTAATCAAGGTTTTACCCATTAAGTGAGCCGACTAGAAGGAGAGCATCAGTACAGATCGGCTGGGGGGCAGGCTTAGTGTGCATGAAAGGCTTGGTAAACGTGTTGCATATTTTCCAAGGAATCAAGAGGAACTCGAAGAGATGGCAAATGCAAGAGTCCCTGATGAAGAAATATTCTACAGGGACCCTAATATACGTCGTGTGGAGACGACTAGAATTTATCAGCCAGTTTGGAAAACTAAGCTTCCTCAATGGTGTCCAGAAGGTTTGACAAAGACACAAAAGAGAAAAATACAGCGGGATCGTCAGAAAGATTTATATCAAGAAGAAAGTTCCTCCAATGAGAAATCTGGTAACCAGCAGTGGCAGATAAGGCACAAGGATAAAGGTCCATCGGCAGATGTCAATATGGTATTTATGTTTGCCGATGGAATTTTTGGCTTTGTCTGACAATGAAGAAGAGGGCTGTTTCCTCTGATCAGATAGCTCAATTAATGTTAGATCCAATGATGGTTGTTTTTGAGAAGCCGGCTGATGGATGAAAGACAACACCTCAAGGCTTTTGTTTGTAAAAGGCAGAGTTGATGGGCAGCCCGTATCTAAGATACTTATTGATGGAGGAGCCTGCGATTAATATTGTGCCTTATGTGATGTATCGGAAGCTTGGTAAGGGAGATCAAGACTTAACTAAAACCGATATGATGCTAAAGGATTTTGAAGGCAATGTGTCACCAGCTAAAGGAGCCAGTATGTGTTGAGTTGACCATCGGTAGTAAAACTTTGCCGACAACTTTCTTTGTTATTAATGGCAAGGGTGCATATAATTTACTTCTGGGAAGGATTGGATTCATGCTAATTGTTGTGTTCCTTCTACAATGCATCAATGTTTGGTACAATGGATCGGAGATAAGATTGAAGTTGTTCCTGGAGATTCTTCTTATATTATTGCCATACGGCAGAATCGGATACTTATGAAACGAACCAGGTGCATATCGGGAGAAGCTTGGGAAAAAGAGTTCCTCAAGGTTGCTGATTATGAAATTCTACCGATCCAAGCAGTCGGTTCTGAAGAAGAGTTTTAATGGATAGATTTGCCGATGATGGAAAATTAGGGCAAGGATTTACATCGGCAGATGATTTAATAGAAGTAGATATTGGTGAAGGCGATAGGCCAAGGCCCACTTTTATTAGCTCTAAATTAGATTCCAAGTGTAAACAGCAATTAGTTGATTTGTTAAAGGAATATAAAGATTGTTTTGCTTGGGATTATACTGAAATGCCTGGATTAGACCGATCTATAGTTGAACATCGGTTGCCAATTAAATCTGGATTTCGGCCACATCAGCAGCCGGCTCGCCGATGCAATCCTAATATACTCCCCGATATTAAGGCGAAATAACCAAGTTAATTGAGGCAAAGTTTATTCGACAGTGTCGGTATGCAGAGTGGATTTCTAATGTGGTTCCTGTATATAAGAAAAATGGAAAACTTCGTATTTGTATTGATTTCAGGAATCTTAATAAGGCCACACCGATGGATGGTTATCCAATGCCGATTGCCGATTTATTGATTGATGCTGCAGCAGGGCATCAGATTATTAGTTTCATGGATGGAAATGCGGGTTATAACCAAATATTCATGGCTGAAGAAGATATTTCCAAACAACTGCTTTTAGATGTCCAGGTCCATGTGGGATTATTTGAATGGATAGTTATGACGTTTGGTTTGAAAAATACCGGTGCTACTTACCAGAGAGCTATGAACTTATTTTCCATGAGTATATCGGCACATTGGTGGAAATCTACATTGATGATATAGTGATTAAGTCTGGAGACATCACAAAGCATCTAACCGATCTGCGAAAGATATTGGAGTGCACAAGAAAACATGGATTAAAGATGAATCCCAATAAATGTGCATTTGGTGTATCGGCAGGCCAATTCTTGGGTTTTATGGTGCATCAGAGGGGCATTGAAATTAGTAAAAAATCTATTGAGGCAATCAACAAGGTGGTTGCTCCTGCCGATAAGACTGAGTTGCAATCTTTGATCGGTAAGATTAATTTCATCAGAAGGTTTATATCTAATCTGTCAGGTAAGATCAAGGCTTTCAGTCCGTTATTAAAATTGAAAGCCGATCAGGAGTTTAATTGGGGGTCTGAACAGCAGTTGGCTCTAGATCAGATTAAGAGTTATTTAACAAATCCTTCAGTGTTAGTTCCACCCCAGCATGGAAAACCTTTCAGATTATATTTATCAACTGAAGATACTGTTATCGGTTCAGCTCTTATTCAAGAATTTGAAGGAAAAGAGCGGTGTTATCTATTATTTGAGCATACGATTAATAGATGCTGAAACCAGGTATTCGGCTATTGAGAAATTATGCTTATGTCTATATTTCTCCTGTAGTAAGTTAAGGCATTATTTACTATCGGCTGAATGTACTGTTGTATGCAAAGATGATGTAGTCAAATATATGCTATCTATGCCGATATTAAATGGTAGGATTGGTAAATGGATTTTAGCGTTATCAGAATTTGACTTACGTTTTGAATCGGCTAAGGCAGTTAAAGGACAAGTTATGGCCGATTTTGTTACTCAACATTGCAATACAGTAGATTCTTTGGAAGTTGCTCCATGGACATTGTTCTTTGATGGATCCACTTGTAATGAAGGGGCAGGCATCGGCATCGTGTTGATTTCTCCTCAAGGGAAGAAGTATGAATTCTCATTGCCGATCGTTGCCACATCAACAAACAATCAAGCTGAATACCAAGCATTGATAAAGGGTTGGAGTTGCTTAAAGAAATACAGGCTGATGCTGTTGAAGTCTTTGGTGATTCTATGCTAGTTATAAATCAATTGATTGGGATTTATGAATGTCGAAGTGAAATCCTGATTTCATATCATGAGAAATGTTTGGAATTGTTAAAAGGGTTTAGGAGTTTTCATCTGGAGCATGTTTCCCGGATGCATAATGAAGAGGCTAACCGATTGGCTCAGCATGCTTCAGGATATCAACCTATTCAAGAAGCATTGACATTGGTGGTTGATGCCGATGACTGGAGAAAGGAAATCATTGATTATTTAAAGAATCCATCTAAAAAGGTTGAGAGACGTGTAAGATTCCAAGCGACAAAGTATGTACTCCTCGATGATGAATTATATTATCGTACCATAGATGGAGTTTTACTCAGGTGTGTTAGCATAGAGGAATCAAAAAGCCTGATGAGTGAAATTCATGAAGGAGTATGTGCGGCTCATCAGTCAGCATTCAAGATGAAGTGGATGATCAGAAGAAATGGATATTATTGGCCAGCTATTCTTGAAGATTGTTTTGAATATTTTAAAGGATGCCAGGAATGTCAAAAGTTTGGTAATATTCCAAAGGGCACCCGCATCGGCTATGAATCCTATAATTAAACCATGGCCGTTTAGGGGTTGGGCTATTGATCTCATCGGTCAAATTATCCACCATCGAGTAAAGGGCATAAATTTATTCTGGTTGCTACCGATTATTTCACAAAGTGGGTTGAAGCAATTCCTTTGAAAAAGGTGACATCGGCTAACATGGTTGATTTTGTGAAGGAGCATATTGTTTACCGATTTGGTATCCCTCAAACTATCACTACCGATCAGGGCACTATGTTTACATCAGGTGAATTTGATGAGTTTGCTTTGAGTATGGGAATTAAAGTTTTGAATTCTTCACCATATTATGCCCAAGCAAATGGCCAAGCTGAAGCATCTAATAAGGGGATTATCAAACTTATTAAACGCAAGATCAGAGAATATCCTAAAAAGTGGCATACAATATTAAATGAAGCTTTGTGGTCATATCGGATGGCATGTCATGGTGCAACCAAGGTGTCGCCTTATCAATTGGTGTATGGGCACGATGCAGTATTACCTTGGGAGATTAAGATTGGATCTAGGCGGATGCGTTTTCAGGATCAACTGACAGCCGATGATTATGATATCCTTATGAAAGATGAGTTGGAGGACGTAGCAGGTCATCGGTTAAAAGCTTTGATTAACATCGAGGAAAACAGAAGAGAGTAGCCAGGTGGTATGATAAGAAAGTGAAGGTAAAGGAATTTGCCGATGGTGAATTAGTCTGGAAGTTGATTTTACCGATTGGGACTAAAAATTCTAAGTTTGGCAAATGGTCCCCAAATTGGGAAGGTCCATATCGGATAAGTCAGTCTGTTCCTGGTAATGCGTATATTCTTGAAACTCTCGAAGGAGTGGTATTTCCCAGAGCGTTAAATGGAAAATATTTAAAGAAATATTACCCCTAGTGTTTGGATAGATGCATAAAGAGTATAGTTGCCGATAACAATCCTATCGGCTGGAGTTAAAACAAAGTATCAATCATGCCGAATTTAACAAAGCCTGAATGGCTGATATCGCACGCAGGCGAATTTCATCGGCTTCTTTTAGTTCCTTGGCATCTTCATCGGCATTTCCTTCCACAGGTTTGATTTTCTTTTTCAATGCCAAGGCCTTGCGAGCGTGAGCATCCCGTTCCTGTTGAAGGGCTTTAATGGCGTCGGGAAGCTGGTCTTCTTCTTGTTTGGCCTGGGTCAGAGCTGTCTCAACTTGTTCCAGTTCAGCTAGCAGGGCTGCTTTCTTTGCCGATAGATCTAAGATCTTCTGTCTAATATCGGCACTGGAGGCTTGCAAATTATTGATGTTCTTGTGCTTCTCCGTCGGCAGTCTGCTTCAGCTGTAGCATCTCTTCTTTAAGTTGAGATTGGGCTGCTCTGTCAGCAATACGATGAACGGCCCTTTGGTATTGAAGCTGTCTGCTTTCCAGATGGACTGCTGGAAAGATGATTTCTTCAACATTGGAGGGGGACTTGGCCGCGGATTGCCTTGAAGATAGACTTCGCAGGATCCGAGTCGATTACCAATTGGGCAGTTTCTTGCTGAAGCAGGTTTAGGAGGGTTTCCAGCTTGCCATATGTGTCTGATGATATTATTCCCAACGCCAGGGAGGAGCTCGCCTCTTCTCCATCATCATCAGAAATATCGATAGCAAAAGAAAATAAGCTATCGGGAGAATCTTGTTCCTATGGGATAAAGAGAATTAGAAATCTTGTTTATAATACTTTGAAGATATAATAAATCAGGTAATTGATTGGTTTACCTGCTTCAAGGCTATCTCTTGAGCTTGACTTGAAGGAGCGGCTTGTAAAGGGTCCTGTGAAGGATCGGCAGAAGATGCCGATGGAATGTCTTCAATGACCACATCGGTAGTCGGCCCTTGAGGTACAATTGCCGATGATGTATCTTGAGAAGGAGCAGTTTGTTCAGAAGGCTGATCGATGGGTGTTGGAGCAGATGTAGGGGCCGGTGTAGGTTTTTGTCGTTTCTGTTGAGCCTCAAGCATCGGTCAAAGCTTTACGTTTCTGTTGTGCTTCGACAACAACTGGCTGGGGGGCATCAACATCTGTTGGTTGAGGAGCTTGTATGATCGGTGTGCTTACCGATGTATCCATTTGTTGCTGAAAAAAACAGGTATAAGATTGGATGTTTAATGGGAAAAAATAAAAATAATGAAAGAATACCTCTGAGGAAGGAGTAGAAGTTGTGGTGCTCGGTAAAGTTGCCGATGATGATCCAGCTGCAGCTTGTACAACCCTGATAGTTGTATGTTAATATAAAGTGTATCGGCAGAGAAAATAGTAAACAAGATTATTACCCTTAAAAGCCTTGATCAGGCTTGAAGCAGCAGCCTTTGGAGAAGCCCTAGATGTTCCCAATCTTGGTCTAGAAGCGCCAATTTTGGTACGAGTTCTTTGGAAAGTCAAGGCTTCCAGGGTGGGGGCATTGTAGCCGATTGCTGAAATCGGAGAGGCCGGATAGAGATTGAAGGGTTTTCCGCTTTTGCTTATCGGTGGAACTGGATCGTCAGCCTGTTTCAAAGAGGGTTAGTTACCGATACACATAATAAAAGAAAAGGGAAAGGGCAAAAGTTGAAAGGAACTTACTGCATTATCAGGAATAGCATAATCAGGGGTCAATCTGGTGCCGATATGTATGAACAGATGTTGAAAATAGCTGTTCTTTCCATTCCTGCCACCATTGCTTATATGATTCTGTTATGAAAGAAGCTGGTGACCAGGCGGAGAGATCGACATTGGAAATATCGGCATCAGGAGCAAGTCTTACTATCCTGCTCCATTCAGTTCCAGAGGTGATGATTTCCCTGGGTTTAATTACATCGGCATAGCACAGTTTAATGGGCAATTGCCCAAAAGCCAGCTGGCGAGATACTGCCGATGGATTGTAAAATTCATAAGTAATGTGGGAGGCTTTCCCACTGCCAAATGTATTGACTGGAATTGCTCTAGGGGTGATGATGGCCATCATCAGATCATTATCTTGGTTCAGATCACCATCGCAAAATTGAAGAGGAGGGGAAATTTGTTATCCTCGTCAATATAAGGCACCCAAGCCCTGTGATCACGAGGGAGGCCATGGTAGAAAGTATGAAAGAATCTGCCGATTTGATCCTCATTGGCTTCTGTTCCGGGAAGAACGATAATTGCTTCACCAAAGTTGAGAGGGGGGCGTGTTGCCGATTCATCATCCCTAAGGACGTGTTCTTCGGGAATCTCTCGTGGGAATTCTTGAGCAAAGAAATCCCATTGTAAACGCTTGTGCATATGGGCGTTTAACCACATATTAATAAACCACCATGGGCCTCCCAGATTGCCGATGGGTTCGCCAAGTATAAGCTTTTGGGATACTTGGTGGAGGAGATGGTAGGTTGAACTCAGAATATAATCGGCCAAGTGGAAATCTGACACCGTTGGCCAAGAGTTCTGCTGCTGGGAGGAAAGCATTAGTTGGTCCTACCGATCGTCCGCAGAAAATAAATTTTTCTAGCCACATGTTCAGGAATGTGGCATGCTCCCTTTGGTTGACAGTACCAGTCTTCTGGTACTCCTGGATATATCCCGTCCAGCCGCCGATGTTGCGTGTGGTTATTCTGTACTCAGCTTTTCTGCCGAAAATATGGCCTTCATCGACAGTTGAAATGTCTAGGCCTGTGAGCATATATACATCGGCAAGGGTGGGGGCACATGGACCGTGACCAAACATGAAGGTGTTGGTAGTGTCAGACCAAAATTGAGCAGCAGCTATCATCATAGATTCATTTTTTTGCATATCGGCAATGGACAGCCTGATACATTGATCTATTTTTCGCTCTGCCCAGAATACTTGGCATTGGCCTGTATCCCCCCCCCCCCAAATTTCCCCCC